>DWHQ01001433.1:0-10850 GCA_018247955.1 Eurytides marcellus marcellus | reverse complement strand
AGATTGAATTTAATTTTTATTTTATAGTAGTGATAGCATATTGTGCATGTTTGAATAAATTTCCAAACGTGTTCCTTTGTTATAATTTTAGCACTAAACGCATTAAATATTTTTTTTTATAAATAATATAAAAAATTTTCGACATGACCTAGAATATTTAAAACTTTTAGTATAAAAATATATTAAATAATTGTGTATAAAGATAAATATTTCATAAAACAATTTTGCAGCAAAATATATCAAGTACTACGTCTCTACCGCAAACATCACCGAGGGATAAGAAGGACATGACATCAACAATACTATCTAAGTCAAATATGGCGAGGTGAGTCAAATATAATTTTTACTGTATTTAATACCAGGTGTCAGTATTACATTTCTCGTAGAATCTGTCATTTTGACTGATTAACTTTCTGAACAATAAAATAAACAAATATTCAAAGATAAAGTAATAAGTATAGTTCAAAAATTTTAACTGGAAAACTCGTAAAATGTAACCATTGCGATAGTCGTTTCGCGTATATATACTCGAACATAAGAAGAATTGCATTAAATAAAACTATTTTTCGGATTTCATCGCATTTAATCTAAATTTACTCATTTACAGTATTTAAATTGATGGGATATACAGATAAATTTAAAGTTACAATTAAGATAAGTTTCATTAAGATTATAAAAAAATCTGTCCCGTAGTTATGAACGCTATAAAGTATATGTGTCTATAAAGTATATCGGTGAAAAGTAAACAATAAAAGTTTAAACGCGATAAAATCTCCTAGAACAGATTTATTTAACCACGTGACACCGGCCACCTCACTCACGGGACGAAACGCGGAAGCACAAGCACTTGCACTTTACGCCGATTTTCTGTATCTTCGGTCTTGGTCGTCAAAATGTCAAGGATCTGAATTTTTCACATCAACCAACCACTAATTAAATAATTAACTGAATTCTTGACATTTTGGAACACTTCAAAATTACAAAATAACAATAATAATGTCCTCCCGACCGATTGCGGCCACGGCGGCCGATCTACAAGAGATCAGCTAAGAGCGCAGGATATATTATAGTGCACAAGCGCAGACACAGGTGCACTCACTCTTCCTTTACTCTGATAGCCCGATGGGACGGATAACCGACACGACCGAAGAGAGATCAGGCGCAGAGGCGGTGACATTAAACCGATCTCTTAATAACGACTTCCAAGCCACTGTTAGATGGCGTTGACGAGAAGCCGGGACCGACTTTTTACATGCCCATACGATGCATGGATCATCTTACTTTTCAGGCAATCGAGTGATCAGCCCGTAATGCCCTAACCCAACTAAGAAACAACAACACAAAGACATTGCCGTCCGCGTGATTCGAACCCACGACGTCCGATTTCTAAAGCGCAGACCTATACCACCAGGCCACGGAGGCAGTTAAATACGATTAGAACATACAACCCCTGCTACACCGATGTTATGCACCTCCTAAGAAAAATCAGGCCAAAGCAAATACTAAAAAGTTGACTGTATTATAACGCCTATTATTTTAAACTAGTGTGATCATCAATTATTTTTATTTAGCTCTTTCTCAGAGTCCGCCTGGGGTAGTACAAATGCATTGACATTTATTGTGCTGTCAAGCAGTAATGTGTGAGCACTTGTTTTCCGATTGGAAAGGCAATACTGCCAGCATAATAACTGGGCAAAGACAAAAACCACTTTACATCTGTATTCAAGGACAGTGTTGAGTCGAACAATTCAAAATATTGTTTATTATTGCGCTGTCATGTACGAGAGTATCGTTTCCTATTAAACACAGAACTTGCTAAGCTCATTACATTATTTCCTAAAGAGTGTTATGGTATAATGAGTTACGTTTATATCTCAGGGCCTTGAAAGAATCCGGATATGAATCTGACTCAACCCTAGTGTTCCGCCGACGGGAAGACACAGACGCAGCACTTTCTCCAGCGGAAAGAAGGGCTGCGTACAGAGACCTACAGGCGGGTGGGGAACCCCCTCTTAGAGGATTTCGCTCACCAGCCCCACCTAGGCAAGGTAAGGAAACTTACGAATGACTTGAATAATGTTTTTATACATTTACGCGAGTACAACGAATTGCAATAAATATTTCATGGATAACGACGTGTTAATTCTTTTTATAATTTTTTACTTTACTATTATAAAAGAAATAAATAATTATAATATTGGCATTTCGGAACACTACGTTAAAAACCTTAAAAAATCAGGTGAAATTATAAAAAAAAGTCAACGGTTAACTCTAAACCATAAAAGCTTGTAAAGTATTTGAAATGTCGTAAAGTTAAAAAAAAAACAAACATGATAAGAACCGTAAAATAAATTAATGCTAATTTAATTTAAAAAAAATGTCGTTTTATAAAAAAATATATAGACCAAACTCGCTGGTAAGAAGATGCTGATACTGCCTCTTGTATTTTTTTACAAGATACAGTTATTGCAAATTTGTTTTGTTCAGAAAGATAATAATATTGTTGAAATAGAAGACTTAAAATTGTATAAAATCTACATTTCGACCTTTCTTTTAAGTACAAAAGTGAATTTAGTTTATTTTTATTAATGTTTTTATAAAAGTTCAATAACTACTCTTTTCGTACACATATATAATTGTTCTTCATGTAAGCTTGCTTAAATAATGTGGCGCGTTTAAGTAGAACTAAAAACTAAAAAATGTTTACGTTTTATTTAACTGTTATTTACAACTATCCTAACATAAAAGCATGTTTCTTTTGGTGTCGGTGATTAAAAAGGTGCGAATTTTTAAATTCCTAATTGACGGTAAATTAGTAGAAACATTGGTTGAAAATAACGTTTGTTACGATACACTAGTTACTATTCAGAAAAATCTCAGTCAAGGCCCAGTGCATTTCCTATGTCATGTATATCGGTCTACCATACGGACAATTGTTCAACAAGGCTATATTGTATTAACTCTGTATCAGAGAATGAATTAGTTTCTAGCGTATCACACGTGCGGTAAGTAGACTTAAAAGTTTTGGGTCGCATGCTCATATAAAAATTACTAACAAGGTGCTGGGAACAACGACTCACTTCATAATAAGGTAACCACGTAATTATTATATTTAGTGCATGAAAGCAATAAACTCCAAAATTAAGCACACAATATTCGATTTTCACTGCTATAAAGCACAAGAATAGAACCACAAATAGAAAAATGTAGGCTTTATCACGCGTTCAACGGTATAAGAAGCACAAGAAACACGTGTTGCTCACGGCTAACATTATAATTATGCAAATACGTGGTTAACAAAATGATTGGATATCCACAGACGAATCGGAAATAGAATATATTCCGATATCCTCCACTCTGACGAAGATTCGAGTTCACAAAAAAACACCACATCTTCACGAGGTCATCTGCTTCCCAGTTAGTAGGTCAGAACCTATCGATTTAAACGATTCTAATAATAAAAGCTGTATATACCAAAAATCAGATACTATGAGCGATTTTCCTCCAGCTCCACCCAGAAGGATTTCTTCCAAAAACAGCACGACGCTTAAGCTTGTAACATCTTCAAGACATTCGTCAACATCGCCAAATAGATTGGCCACAGGACAGTCAAATGTGCATTTCCTAAAAGATAAAATAAGCCACAAATTAGATAGACAAAATACGCATGTAATTATAAAAAAGTCCCCTAAAACAGGAAATATTCTAAAGTGCAGGGAAATGTCTTCGTCTGCGCCTCCCACTGTTAATAGAAAGTCCTCTACGGCAACTTCATTAGTTCCTAAGAGAAATGCCGCTGAGAGAGGTACAAGCAGTTTTAGTTCACCAAGACGGACTTTACAACCTACAGAATATTCTTCTAAAAATAGATGCGGGGAATCATATAAATCGGTGGTATTAGAAAATGGAGCTGGAAGGAAAACTCCTATTTCAAATATATTGGATAAAGTCACTACTTTAGATAAGTTGTGGAGTTCGCAAAAGAGAAACGAACGAATTGATATAGTAAAACATAAGGAAAAAGATACGAACAAAGTGTCTTTGGCCATAAAATCTGTAGCACTTGGGGAAGCAAGACCGTTGAGAAACGTAACACATAAGAGTCGGGACATGGTTCGCACTTCAGAAAAGCTGCAAAAGCTTAAAAATACTAACATCCAAACTAGAACCAATACCCCTTCAAATTTAAAAAATTGTAATAATAAACCTATTAAATTAGGCTCGCTACAAACAATGACAAATATTTCAAAGTCAACTTCTAATATACCGTCGAGTACAAGAAAACAAAATAACGTAAAAACAGCTGTAGTAACAAACCTAAAAAAGAAAAAGTCTCTCGAAAGCATTCTAATAAAACCAAGAAGTGTGCCGTGTCATGAAATATGCAACAAAAAAGCCAAAGGAATAACAATTAAAAAAGAATCAAAACCAAAAAATTGTAAACAAAAAACTGTTGTCTCGACAGAAGTCAATACAAAGGTTACAAAGCCGCATGGTAATGCTGTAGTTGAAGCTTATGACTCTAATTATTGTAAAGATATTAAAAATAGGGAAATAAGTGAAAAGGAGCTGAAAGAAACACGCGAATCCGTTCTATCAGATTCCTTTTTTCGTCACCTTTTTCTAGGTAACGAATCCGTGCCCACAAGTTTCGTGTCTGAACAAAACTCATTGAACACAGTTTTACAAAAAGCAAAGTTATTTCAATCTCTTCCACTTGTACCACAGAATACAACAAATCCATTCAATTCGTATTTAATACACAGAAAACCAGTTTCACTTTCTCGTTTTAAGGAGTGGGATAAAAATCCTAGTCTTACGCGAATCTCTGGTCCTAGATCAGTTTCATGGCCTGGTAAAATGTACAAAGATATACGCAAGTTCGAAAGCCTTTCAAATTGTGAAGAATTTGGATCAGTATCTTCAATTTCAACAGTACGAAGTAAAAGTGAGCCTCCTGCGAATAAAATTTATTTTTCGCAAACATCGAGACCAGTTTCACCTAATGTTATCTATCACAAGAAAGAAAAAGGACAGGAAGCTAAAGAAAGTAACTGTCCATCTCCCAACAAGATACTTTATTTACAACCTGAAACTTACTCTTCCATTACCATTAAGGGAATTCCACGGGGTATTAAAAGCACTGTTCAAAACCGAGATACTGTTCTTAGGAAAAAAAATTCCCCAATTCCAAAGAATGTCCAAAAACCTTTAAAAATTGTTAAAATCAAAAGTGAAAACAACCCTACTACGATAATTTTTTCGCAAACATCTAGACCAATATCTCCTAAAGTTGTACAAAACACACTATGTAAAAGTAGGAGCCAATCAACATCTCCAGTTGCTTTTAGATCTCCATCATATCGACGAATTCATAATGCGAGAATAAACAACAAACAAACAAGCGATATGACTTCAAAAAGAGAAATAAGAACGAGAAGTGCTGATGATGCCATCCTTAAAGAACATATAGAAAATTCTCCACTAATATCGAGAACTGAGTCGACCTTAAGCGTGAACGACCCAGATTATGACGAATATATAAGAGATGTACAAAACTCTAAGCTAAGAAGTGAAAGATTTAGAGAGCTAAATCGATATTATGCATATCTTGAAAGAGTAGCCGAGCTGGAAAAAGCCACATCCACATGCGACTTAAGACATAAACGAAAAGATGAGGAAATTATAGATTTCGATCGATGGAAAAAAATAAGAGCAATAGAAAGGGCCGAAGAAGAACTAAATAATCTGTACTACAAATTAAAGTTAGCGCAAACTGAGAATAATATTTTATTTTACCCAAAAGATTTAAACGATTTCCGTTGGAATTCGGTAAAAGAAAGAGGCCTTAGAGTCAAAGAAAAATCTGTAGAAGATTTAAAAGAAGAATTTCAACACAAAACAGACTACGAAATGTCGGAATCAAATCAATCCAAAGATAATTATAAGCCACTTTGGAGGGGAACTAGTGTTGCTGAAACTGCATTTAACATAAATAATAAAAATAAAGTTGGCAATAAGTCACCTCCAGACCTGAAGAAACCTATGATAACAATTCAACACGATTCTTCACTCAGTGAACTTCAGAAGAAAATAGGTCTTGGAAACCGTTTATGGAGCAGTTTATCGATGGATCAAGTTAACGCTTTGAAACAACAATTAAATGCAATTTATAGCAAAGAGCTGATGACAAAAGCCAAAGATAACGACAAATATACCGTTGATGTAGATAATACAAAAACCTTTAAAAAACCTTCATTACATGTACGATGCAATTCTTTAGTAACATCACCAACTACTTTTGAACAGGAAAATGGCTTAACGAAGTCAGATTCTATAGCAGCAATTTCCTGTCCTGTGACATCAGTTAAAGAGTTAAAAAATAATGTTAATAAAATGCAAATGACTTTATCTGAAAATGAAAAGAAAAAAATATCGCAATCTTTAAGCAAGGAAGTGTTAAATAGAATTAATAAATGTGACAACTCTGCACCAGTATCTTCAAACCGAGATCACTATAACTTAAAAAGTATTGCTTATTCTGTTAGTAATGACGAAAATATTTCTGAACCACAAACAGTTACCCGTGATTTGGAAACAAAGAGCATTGCAGATGAAATAAAAAGACATGTCGTTTATCCAGTAGACAAAACCGACGCAACATATCAATCTTCAACAAGTGAAACAGAAACCGGTAGTTCAGATACGTCAAACAAAACAGTGATTTATAGAGGTTCAAAAAAACAGGTGTTAAAAAAAGTAGAATACTTTGAGTCTGTAACCAATGTGTCAAATCATTCAAAAATTATTTATCACGCCAGAGAAAACTCGGATGAGAATAAATCGACACAGGACAATACTACTACTACGCCAAACTATGACAAAAAATGTGAATCAGAAAAAAATCAAATATGTCAATCACAATCGTGCACAAACTTTAAGGAACTCTTCGGTGAAAGTGAAAAAAATAAATATTTGTCACTACCGTCGAAACATGACCTACATTCAAGATCACCCTCACCTTATTCGGAAGTATGCATAAGCGATCGACGCACGCCTGACACGCTAAAGTATTCAAGCGACGAAGCAATATGGCGCAGTCGAACCCCATCGCCCGATCCGGAGCGATACTGGCGTACTTACATAAAGCTGGCGCGTGCCGGGGAGGTTCGCCGCCTTGCACGACGTTTTGACTCGCCATCGTCAACAGGCACAGTTCTACGCAGGCACCGAAGCGATCCGGAATTAACTAGAAATGTACTTTACAACGACTCTCCCTCTACTGAGAAGTCGACTCACTGGGATAAAAGTAGGCCTATGCTTCCAGTGGCTCGAGTTCCTCTCCGACCAACAAATCGTTTTATGCCGCACATCGATATTATTTCAAAGTTAGCAGCATTACGCAGACGCGTTTCCCCAAGGTCTAGGTCCGCTGAAGAAGCCTTAGAATGTCGAACAGGTGAAGTCGAACGTATGCGACGCCGCTTTGAAACTATGGCCCTTCTAGGTCCAATATATTCGTCCGCCCCTGATGTTCGTGAACTGCACAAGATCGCTCCATATTTAGCTGGTCCATGGATTGCCCACCGCTACCCAAACCCGAGTGACAACAATAGATCAATTCAGGCTCCCACGACGCTTATCAAAGGTCTCAAATCTTCGATAAAAAAAGAAACAAAACGACCAGTGTCAAACGACACTGGAAAACTTTGTTCTATTTTGAAAAACGACACATTAGCTAAGCAAGATTTTGACCCTTCAGCGCACCGGCCAATTAGTCGCTATGAGCCTCCTCGGGCTCCACCGCGTCCTCCGCCCGCTGCGTGGCCCTACAAACTCACGCCCATTATCACGCCATCGCGGCCCACAGTTACATTTCAAGGTTAATATTTTATATTTAATTTCAAACGATATTGTTTGTTTAATATTGGAGTATTTTTTTTTTATTTCCATTAATTTCATTACATAACATATTGGTTTGACTTTTACTCTTTGGTTATTATTTCCAACGTAACATCATGCATTTATTAACCAAATTCGAAGTCTTATTTATTTTTATTTTCATTGTATTTTATTAATGCTGGTAGAGAACGATTCAGCACCAGAGCCGCCTCGCAGAATACCCCACGGAAGCTATTCAGACACAGGCAAGTATCCTTTAAACGTATAAAGTTAAGTTTAATGCCATTATGTTTAAATGCTATACTTATTTATACTTATTGTCACAGCTTATAAATGTTGTCACTAAAAATATACAGACATACTTGAGGCATAATATCGCAATAAAATAATAACCTTATAAATAGTACTCTTCTTCTAATTGTGACTCTCTCCACGAGAGAGCAAATAACGAGTAAAGGCTTATATAACTTAGAACTGTGTGAGAAACAAAACAATAGCTTTTGTTTAAGACACCCAAGACAAGGCGCCAAGAAACGTAAAGTGATTTTTTTGACCGCAGCCAACACTCGTGATCTTGAACTGAGTTTACGAATACGTTGTGTTTATCAGTTCGAGATAATTTGCTCTCGGCGATATATTTGCGTCATTGAGATTACCTCGGCTAAAACCTGTTCGCTGAGTTTTTTTCTTTCGTAAATAGTCAAGCGTCGAGCTTCCTGATCACGGGTGGTTTGTTTTTGCGTTTATTTCTGTTACAAAGTAAGACACAAATATAAGGAATACAGACAATTACTATCTAAAGTGTTTTGTGATAAGGCATATCAGATTTATCGTACCCTCAATTATACGCGAGCTGTTATATTGAAAAGTGACTAGTGATGGTGTGAAACATAGTGGTAATAAAATAATATCAAAATGAATAAAGGGAAGGAATGCAACAACAACGGAAACAATACTACTTACGAAGATGACGGATTTTTTAGCGATGTGCCTATTTCCGGGTCGCTTTCGAAATCTTTACTGGCATTAAATAGGTACGTGAAAAAAAATTTACTGTACGATGAAAGCGATACTCAGCATGATCCTGCATACTTTTCAAAAGAGACTAGCCCAAACGAATCAGTTACAAAATATGATTCGGACAGTGGAAAAAGTGAGTTATCAGAAAAGAGAATTATATCAACACCGCAACCAAATGTAGACGTTGTGCTTAACATCATCAAGGTTCAATCAATAAGTGTAATACCAGTGGAAAATGAAATAAAAAATACAGAAGAGTTGACTGACGATTATAAATTCAAAAAACTATACGAAAACTCAACCACGGATAATATTAACGTTGTCGATCAAATTAATAACGATGAAACCAGTAAATTACCTTCTAAAAATGATATTGTTACAAATAATGAAAATCATGAGCAAGCACATTTCGATAATGTTTCTGTCTCTTGCGACGACTTAAGTATAATAAACAAAATTAGCGAAGACAGTGACAATAGTGAGGTTATATTAAGAAGTAAAGTTGTCGACGACGATAACAATTTGAAACGTCACACGATACATGACGTCACAGAATGGATTAATAGGACGAATGTTTACCCAGATGTCTACGCGCCTTTACCTTATAGTAAGTTCGTTTGTAACAATTAAAACTATACACAATAAACATCACATCATTATGCAATGTTTGTGCTATTTACTACGTTATTTATATGTTAATAGAGTTTTAGCTAATGTTTTTATTTTATTAAACGCAATTTGTCACATGTGACCACGTACTTTCCATTCGAACACGCTCTAAGTACGCGCGCAGAAAAACACAAGTTACTTCTGGCGGGAGACAAACGGGCGGAGTCAAAGAAAGTGCCACTGATTTTTACAACCATCAGCTGACAAACGTCGCGACCGCGCGTTGAGGCGCATGACGCCTCCGCTAAAAAGTGCAGTGTTTTCCTATCCATTTATTATTTTTTAAATCAAAGGCAACTGTGCAAATCGTCTTAAGTTGATAAGTATCTGAATTGGAATGGGAATTTTGAAACAAATTAAAAAAATGGCAACTTATGGTTAGTTCATACCTTGTTTTTTTTTTTATTATTTATCGAAAAGTATTTTGTTTTCAGTTTTTATTATTAATATTAAGATTTTTATCTTTGAATAAAAACAACAACAGCACACTGGCATCATTACTTATGGTTTTCAGAGAAACTAAAAAGCAAAAAAATAAATAAAAGTTTTTTTTTATTTAACATTCATTTCATTGTTTTGGCTGTGTTAGCTGAATTAATTTTGGAAATAAAAAGTTGTGACTTCACTTCGAAACTAAATACTTTTAGTAATTTGCATACTCGCTTTATGTAGTGTTAAGATGAAAAAAATTATGAATACAATATACAAAACGTAAAGAATATATCTTAAAAATTACTTTCAAGATCTCATTAAACAATGAAAGAAATTTTCGATCTTCTTCTTCTAATCTTAAAATTACAATTCCAAAACATAATACTAGCTTCTTCTGTAAGTCTTTTACTGTACTTGCTACTTGTACTACACTACTCTGGAACTCCTTGCCCGAAGACATCCGTAGGACTTCTACGTGATTTCCTATGAGATATTATTTAAGTTGATCTTGGCAAACTTGAATGGTGGATATTATTGTCAGCACTAACAATTATTTATCAATGAATATGTATTTGTATATATGTATGCGCAGATATTTATAAATTTTTAAATATTTTATTTTGTTATACTCTATGTTGTATATTGTTTTAAGTTGTTTCTTTTGTCACATTCGTTTTATTTAAATGTCCTAACGATACACTTATCATTATTAATCTCAACACTCCGAGTTGACATAAAGTCCGCTCATTGTAATCCCTAAGTCTAGGTGTTTATAATAAAGAATAAATAAATAAAAATAAAATAATGCCAAAGTAATTGACCTAAAC
>DWHQ01001432.1:0-10856 GCA_018247955.1 Eurytides marcellus marcellus | reverse complement strand
CTCTTGTTATGTGCTTTTGCAAATTTAAATTTTAATAAAAATTCTACATATGGTAATTTTTTTTAAACCAAATTAAATAATAAACAATGGAATTTTTGGGTATTGGTTCGAGGTTTTGAAAATTTTTATTAAAAACATTTAATAAAAAATGTTGAACAAGTTAAATATATGTTTAACTAATACACTGGTGGCAGTACCATTAAACGTGAGATATATATATAATTAATTGATACTACTGCTACTGATAGTGTGTTATATCAATGTGTATTGCCCATTAGGATCACGAGAAAAACAAATTTAATGTTCCAATAAACTTCCAATGTTTGTTTTTGTTGTTCCAATAAAACAAATTCTTTGTTACGGTACAACCATATATTTATTATCAATTACTGCTACTCAAAATTCGCGCTTGCTTTTAATATACATTTTGATATAAATAATCAATTTACGCCATAATAAGCTTGTGAGAATGTGCCCTCTTCACTGAGGATGGTTCTCTCCGTGTTAACAACTGACACTAAAATGTCTTATATTTCAGTAATGTGAAGTGAAAAATTTGTCCTAAGTTTGAACAAAGATTACGGAGAAATCTTTATAGTTCTTTGTATATGAAGATTTATATTTCCTTTGCAAGATAAAATTCATATGATCAATTATAGCAATTCGAGTATCACTTGTCATACACAGATGAGCAGAAATAAATAGTATAATTAAGCACAATGCAACTCTGTGTTTGTAACATCACGCTGTGTTTAGCTTCGCGATCCTCTCGTCCAGCTTTTTGATCTCTTTCTGGAGGCTGTCCACGTTGTGGGCGAAGACCTCTTGGACCCCTTGCAGGAGCTCCTTGTTGTTCTGGACCCCGCTGGCTACAGTGCTCTGCAGTGTCTCCAATTCGGTAAGGGACTGGCCGAAATTGCTTGCTGAAAAACAGTTGTCAATATTCATATGTAAGAAGCGGGTCCGACATGGTGAATAAAATGCCAATATGGCAATTTAATAGGTCGATGGTGAACTATAAATTGTACTGAGACTAATTCATAGTTGAGAATAATAATTAGTTCGTTTGCACAAATTATTTAACAAAGAAGTCAGGGATAAGCTACTAGCAGGATACAGCTAGTGCACCGTGCCAAACCAGAGCCGAGACTTCCTTAACGGCGGGAGCTCCGAACCTTTTATACCGGTAGCAAAATAAGTTGAGTAGTGAAGACAGTGGGGATTTCGCACGATGCGTTCGGTGGCGTGAGCGGTGCACCTGTTGTTTACTATATTATTGCCAGGTGCATTTGATGACTTAGATGCCGACACATATATTTTTATGGAAAGGTTTTATGTTTTTACACATTTATTCCTCTAAAAACGTGTGCGTCGCGGGACGCCCGACAGAAGTAATAACTTAAAAAAGTTGAACTATTTAATATCGAAATTGTTTAATTATTTTATTTTCTACAATAACTTTCAAAAAGGCGATAGTTTTAGGTTATAAGCTCACTGTCGACCTGTCAAACTGTAACTGAAGCTGGACGGACAGCGCCGTTACGCGTTACGTTACGAAGCGGTTTACCCTCCCATAAAAAGTTATAACTTCAAAAAAAAACATTTTCAGGCATCTTTAGAGCCGAAGAGTGAACACTGTAACGGTATATACGCAAAATTTTTGGGCTTATCGCTGGCTCTTTTAAGTAGAAACGCATTAAGAACTAAGTTATTTGTTGGTTTGTGTATTTGTCTAATATTAAGAGATTGTTAGGGTCCGGAAGTCGGACCTGAACCACGATGGCCAACGACTGTTGATTACCAATCAGTAACTGGTGGCGGTGAGAACCGCTCCAGGATCCGAGTGTAGCGAATGTCTCGCCATGCTTGGAGGCGAACTTTCTCTACTGTGAGTGTTGAGTTGCTGTGTGTGAGTATATATTCTTAAAAAAATATGTCATACACATGTATGTATGTTATTACCCAGTTTACATTTACATTTTTGCTTTTAATTTGATTGAACTATTTTATTTATTTAAACATTCAATTTGATAAATAATTCTTTCCGGTACATATTATTATTAGATTTTCCACAACAAACCTTGGTTATGTAGTGCTTCAAGGGCCTCCATTCGTTCCAAGATCTCTGAGTGTGACATACCGTCGATTTGCTTGAGCAGTTTGTGCAGTTCGTTCACCTGTATTGGAACATGAAATATGGTTAATAGAAAATATCAAAATTATCTATTTGTAAAATATTAAAAATTAATAACTATTGAATAGATATAATTGCATTTAATATTGTTAAAAGTAAAATAAATATACTGAATCCAATGGATATTTTATAACAGTTCTATTCGAGTCTCTAATATATTTAATTGGTTACTAAAATAATTACAAAGGTGAGAGCAAAATAAATGCAATTGTATGCATGTTTATACATATTTCATTACCCAATTGACTAAGATTGGTGAATTTCTATGTTTGCTTAGTATGAATAGAATCTAATACATACTTGATGAACTCAAGCTATTTCTTGTCTTGGTTTATCATGTAATCTTCATTTTCAGGTTCATGAACTAGCTTTGCATGGAGAGATTGTGTATTTGTAAGACTACTATTGACTTCTTGGTGGATTCAGCCTTTAGCTTCATGTGCTCACCTTGGCCTATCATCTAATTCTCAATATCATCATCAGCTTATGTCAATCCCCCTATCCTCATTATCATCATGAGCCTGTGTCAATCCACCACTGGACATGGGCTTAATGGTCACAATGTGGGTACATTAACTCTATAATATATTATTTAATGTCACCGCCTCTACGC
Organism: Eurytides marcellus marcellus; assembly: GCA_018247955.1. Lineage (NCBI taxonomy): Eukaryota > Metazoa > Arthropoda > Insecta > Lepidoptera > Papilionidae > Eurytides > Eurytides marcellus. The sequence continues at coordinate 8,049 of DWHQ01001432.1, read as the reverse complement.
CTGATCCCTCTCCGGTCGTGTCGGTTATCCGTCCCATCGGGCTATAAGAGTAAAGGAAGATTGAGTGCACCTGTCTCTGCACAAACACTTGTACACTATAATCTTCCGCGCGGTTGGCTGATCTCTTGTAGGCCGGAATCAGTGGGGAGAACATTATTAGTATTATAATGTCACCGCCTCTGCGCTTGAACTCTCTCCGGTCGTTTGAATTATCCGGCCCATCGGGATATGAGAGTAAAGGAAGAGTGAGTGCACCTGTATCTGCACAAACGCTTGTGTACTACAATATTCCGCGCGGTTGGCTGATCTCTTGTAGATCCGCCGCCGTGGCCGTAATCGGTCGGGAGGACGTTATCATTACATCAACTCTGACTGTGAAACACCTGATATTCGACCCACCTTGGCCTCAAGCTCCGGGTTTGTTGGCTTGACCGCTGCTCGTAACGCATCCAGGTTGGAGAGCAGAGCAGTGAGACGCGCGTCTGCTGCCGCCAGCTCGGCTGGGCGGAGCAGTGTTGCCCTTGCTGCTAAAGTCGCCGCTGCACCGCACAACGTCGCCTGACGATTATAGAAAAGAAATTACATAAACTGACTTGAATGACAGTGAAACAGAATTTTACTATTTCATTGTGACTGAATCATTATCATCATGTATTAATTTATATCTTTACAAGATTTAACAATCTCTCTCTCTCTCTCTCGCTTCGCGTCGTTTTCCACCTCAGTTTGTTGTGGATCATTCGTCGCCATTCATTTCTATCTACCGCCAAGTGTGGTGCGGATCTAATCTGTCCAACGTGTCGGATTTCTGCTCCGAGGCCTTGTCCCTTCCACTTTGCCCGTGACCACTAGTTTCTCCAAGTTGTCAAAAAAAATTTCTGACTTTGCCAGAAAAAAATATTTTTCAACAATACATTTTAGTTTTGTAGGCAGTTAGGGATAATTTGATAAAATATACAATTTATTGAGAATTTTTAATCAAAAATTAATACAAGGGTTTTAATTAGATTCATTTGTTATTGGTGCTTAGTTTTGCATCAAGATATGAGAGTTTTTTCTTAATTGTGTACCAAATCTAAACTATAACAAAAAACATTAGCACAGAAAAAATAGGTGCATGTTTGTTAATCCACATTAAAGTAGACTTAACACAGATCTTTGACATAACATGTGTTTTATTTCTTTGTTGTAACTGTTGTTAGTCCAATGTTACCAAATTTAAAATTAATTACTTTTAAGTCTAAATCTGCTTTATTATACAAAAAAAACACAAGAGATTACCTCGCCCGTTGCAGCTTGAAGTCTCCTGAATGCTTCTTCGTCCCTGACACCGGCAGCCTGTTCCAATTTGTGTAATCTATGTTCTAACTGCGCTATCCTCGTGGTCTGCGCTAAATTCACCTCAGGCTTCAATTTCAGATGTGCTGTTACCAGCTCTCCCTGTTTCTTTTTACCGCTAGTGGCTAGATACTCGCTGTTAAACAAGTGTATGATTTAGTAGAAAAAGGGAAGTGTAAGAACTTATTTGTATATATATCACAACTGAACCAAGCCTTTCCCTGTGAGATGGTATATGGGGCTTAGTCCACCGTACAACCTTAGTTTGAATAGGCGGAATTGACATACCTTAGTCATATTTTATTCTATTATTATTTTGTAGATATGCAGTTTTTCTTATGATACTTCATGATCAAGTTGTCATCAATCAGATTTGAAAATTGTTATTTAGAATTTTAATAACTACTACCTTCATTTATTATTATTAACATCTTAGAAGCCATCTCTGTGTATTATAGAATTAACTTTAAATAAATTAAATTTACTTAGTGTACTAGCAGTTTCCATTGCCAGAAATAGTTATACTACTAGAATGAAAAGATTCTTACTTTTTTCTTTAAACCATGCACAAAAAGCCTACACCCTACCTACAGCCAACCCTACTGGTTATATTGAAAATTTCTATCATTAATATTAGAAATTAACAGAAGTTGGCTCACCGGAGTTTTTCTGCCTTGGGATCTATCTGTTCACCTTCTTCTAGCTTCAACTCTTCAAGCAATTTCTTAGTTGAATTGATCTGCGCTGCCAACTTAATGTGTTCTTCCTGCAAAAAGAATTGGAGAAAGAAAACTCAGAATAGGTCAAAACGAAAGAAGATTTTTTCTTGGGTAGCCCTTATTTTGTAACAACAGGATGATCCTCTTTTAAGGTGCCCTATTGTGTTAGGTGCCTAACCAAATAGCCCTATCCATTTATTTACATGAGGAGTCACTGAAAAAGATTGTAAAAAGTACCCTAGCTGAGTGACTACATATTGATTAAATTGGCATACTTAAGAATGCTAGCATAAATTAGACGGTGACGGTGACGGTAAAAGGTGTTTTTTATGTTGACATTATGTTAATAATGCTGTATACATTGTATTCAGTTGATCATATAAAGTCTTAACAAATTATCCAACCTTTTCACTTTCAGTGGCTTTATCTTTCTGTTCAGTAACTTCTTCCAGTAACTCTGAAAACTCACAGCGGAGTCTATTGTATCTTTCTAGAGTAGTCTCTGGTTCACCTTCTGCTGCTAACTCCCATTCACCTGCTCTGTGTAATACAAAATTGTTTCTAAGAACAATTTTTGATTTTTGATTTTTAAAAATTGCTGCCCTTATTGTAAGAGAGAAATATCTTATGTTACAAGAGCATATTACATGCAAAAATTTCACACATACAATCAACCAGATCGAGAACAAATATCAAATAATTGTCCCGCATGGGAATTTAACCCACAAACTGCGAGGCCGAAACCAATAGAATAGCAAATGCGCCAAATGGTCATTGAAACAATAAAATCTCAAAACTGATATGCATATTACTAGAGACTGGACAAGTTTAAAATATATTTAATGCATTAAAACCTTAAAATATTAATAAATCTCTTATAACATGCATTATTTAAAAAGAAGAAGAAAAATATTGTCACTTTATTATAAAACAATAAAAATTTTAATTAAAATTCATCATACTAACAGTAATTTGGGTAATTTATTTTATTTACATACAATAGTAGACAAGTATCCGCTTACATAATGTTTTTAATTTTGCCACAATTGTTAAAAGATGATTTGTTTACAACAATGCAATTTTTATGCAAACATTAACAAAACTATTAATTTGACAAACAACAATTGCCTTAAGAAACACTTTCTTTGAGTGTTTAAAACTACAAAAAAAAAGTGCAAATATTACATCATTATTAATTGTACATTAAAATGTTCAAAAATATGTAAAATAGGTCACAATAAGCAAATGCTTATGCAACATGCAAACAAACATATATAGACCAGTCTTCATTTATATTACAATGCCTTCAAGCATAAAGTCTGTATTGTTAGATACAATAAAAATAAAATATATCATTATCTTACCTCCTATATTAACAAAATAACTTGCTTATCTTTTATAAAGCATTTATTTTATAAATAAATACTAAGCTGAGTTTATTAAGCTTAATATTACAGGAGAGATGCAGACAACATAATTTGAGATATTTTGTTAATTATGAAAGAAAACTATAAGCCTTTTGGTTTTTAACACTTCAATAAGTGTATGTAATGTTTATGGTTAAAAAAATAAATGTAACAATAAACCATTATTTAAGATATGTAATCTGTTATAAAATTAATTATTTATTAGAAGGATTACATACTAAAGCCAGATTTGATGTCTTAGGGTATTTTTCTCCCAGTCAACCCTAGTAAGTAATTACTTATTTAAAATAAAGTAAATACCTGTATCCAATACGAGTTTTTCTGCTCAACCTGTCGGAGAAATCGACATTGCCCGTCAAGAACTTCCCTTTGAATTTATTAAAGGAGTCTTTCACAGACAAGTGCAGATGTTCAATATTTTCGTTTTCTTCATCTTCATAGGGCTCTGGTTGGTCGGCCTCGGGTAGATCGCCGGTTTCGTATACATCAGGTTGATCGTATGCCTTCACGAAAATTAGTCATTGTTTAATTATTAAATCGATTGACGTCGAAAAACACTCTTAATTTGTACTTACTATGCCCGGGAGATTTTCGTATTTCGGATCTGCCATATTCATATAAATTTTGGCTGTTTATTTTTCTTATTTAGCCAAAGACTTGAGTAATTTATCAATGTTATACGATTTCTCATATGAATAGGATGACGTCAATAAGCAAGTTATTGAAGTGTCACTTTGACAAATAAGTTATTTTTTTTTACTTGATATTTTAACTATCATAATTAATAATAGCTTTAGTAATTTTATGTTTAGTAATATTATTTAAACGAAAAGAAAAAGTCAGATTCTATATTTCTTTGCTAAATTTTTTTACATATAATATAAATTTGTGTCATTTCGACACATAAATTTCATTTAAAGTTTAATTTCCAAAGTGGTAAATATTTATTTTATGTCTCCAGCTGTTCGAACTGAAGTAGACAAAATATGGAAAGCATACAGACATTCACGGTCTTACTTATAGACAGTCACACTTAGGCTTAAAAGATTTCTGAATGTTTTTTATATCTTGTTTTTTTATTTGTTATTTTAAACATGGGACAATTCTTCATTATCTGAATTCCCACCGAGGTTCCTCTATAACAGTTCCTCAACCTTTTACTAAAAGCAAATAGTGTGATGGAGGCGAAAATGAATGAGGGCTCTGTTGCGATTAATTGCAAATAAACCGGTATCGTTGGCTGTTAGAGTCACATCGCCTCTAGGTGTTTTTGAAATATCGCTAGAATGTAGCAAGGATCTGTACTCTTAGTGACTCCCTTAGTCACTAAGAGTACAGATCCTTGTGGAAGATCAAATCTCAAGGACCAGGGGCTTGAAAGGCCACTAAAATCTTGACCTCTTCGACTTTGAATCGAAATGAACGGTTCATCACAGGCTAAAAAGGTATTGTGCCCCGGGCGAGAGTTAAGCTCGTTACGCCACTATAGCTCTGTTCCACAATCATCTTCAATTCTTAATTATCAACTACGGTCTCCGACCATCCACGGGTTCTGTTTTGAAGGTAAAATTTTTCTGAATGAAAACACTGGAATCAAAACCATACTATGTTACCTTTTACAGTAGCTTTTTCATACTCATCACTGACCCTTTGAGCTTTTTCTGCACTGCTTGTGCCGTGGTATAACTCATATAAGTAAATAACGCGATATTTTAAATTTTAAATTTTGTGAACGGAACGATGTTAAGAAAAGTCGGCCGTTGATAAAAGCAATTGTATTACAAAATTTTATTTCAGCTCGACAACCTCGAATTAAACAAGCGAGATATTAAGCGCCAATATCCCAAAGATCGGTTGAACGAATCAAATAATTTGCTATAACTATTTGCCTTTTGCGGCGAAAATGACTAAAAGAAAGACGGATACTGATTATACACTATATACATTTTTAACATAGAACAATAATGATATATTTACAGCCAAATTTTTTTTGCCTCACGAGCAGCCAATGACGAATATAACCTTCTTAGAATTGATAACAACAATTTGTAGGTGCAGCGTCACATGTCGTTCCTTTTATTAAACATCTTTTTGGGCGCAGTAACTCATGAGAGTAACAAAAACATATCACGCGTATTTACATCGTTGCTACTTTTATACTGCATATAAGCTAAAAAGTAATAACGGTTTTTGGAACGTTGTTAGTATTTTTAGTGAGTATGATTTTCAAGCGATAGATAACCTGTAAATATATTCTGTAATGGTTTTTTTAATGCAACCCTAGACATATTTTATTTTAATAGGAACACGTCATATGTCATTTTTGACTTTGTCTTAAGTGAGTCACGGCTATTTTTGAGTTGGTAGTTTCACAATAAATTTCAAATCTCGTCATTGTGATTTTGCTTCTTACAATAAGAGTACGTCTATGAAAATAAATTATCAAAAATCAAAATGAGTCTACAGTGGACCATTATTGCGTCGTTTCTATACGCGGAGATTGCGTTTGTGCTTTTGCTTACTTTGCCAATTGCAAGTCCGTCAAAATGGCAGAGGTTTTTCAAATCCAAGTTTCTCGCATACATAAGTGGACAGGCGTCAATTTACTTCCTCATATTAATCGGAGTACTAGTTTTATGTTTGCTCGATGCCATTCGGGAGATGCAGAAGTATTCAAATTTGGAGTCGTCTGATCATCAACACTTGGATGCGGAAATGCAAGGTAACATGCGTTTGTTCCGAGCGCAGAGGAATTTCTACATTTCTGGATTTGCGTTGTTTCTTCTTATTGTCATCCGTCGCCTGGTGCAATTGATTTCCGAACTGGCCACCGTCCTTGCCACTTCAGAGGCTAACCTCCGTCAGGCGCAAAGTGCTACCGTTGCTGCCAAATCGCTTCTAGAGCAACAGGGGTCTGGTGATGAAAAGAACAAGAAAGAAGTTGAAGAATTAAAGTCGCAGATTTCACTTCTAGAAAAGGAACTGGCCAAAGAGAAGAAAGACAAAGAGGCTGTTAAATCTCAGGCTGAGAGTTTGAATAGGGAATATGATAGACTTGCCGAGGAACACAGCGTACTGCAGAAGAAAATTACAGTTGCTAGTGGTGATAAGAAAGATGACTAAATGTATTTTATGGATGGAGTTAACATTTAAACGTTGTCTTATATAACTTAAAAGACATAATATTAACCACTCCTCATGTCTTGTATAGTGCAAATACTAACAGCATTCTTTAGGCCTTCTAAAAGAATAAAAAAAACAAGGGTAACATTTAAAATGATGTTATATCAATTTTAAATATTATGTTGTTATAACATTATTCTATCAACTGTTCCTTAATATGATAAAACCTGTGTTACTTACTTTTGTCTATTATTTTAACAAAAAGGCTGAAAAATATGTATTGATTGATTGTTGAACTGTGTTTTTTATTGTTTTGAGTGTGTTTAGAGTTAGTATATGAAAAAGTCGACAATTTGTCATTATCCTATACACAATATTTATTCGGGCATTTTTAAGCTTGAACCATTTAGAAGTTATAATAGATTGTAGCATTTATATTTTAAAAACTTTAATGCTTTTTATAAATACATTTACATTTTCAAGTAAATGTCAAGTTAAATGTTATTATTGCTTACATAAAGATCTATTTGTCATGGTCAAAGTCCAAAATGTGTGAAGACATATTAATTATGCCATCATGTAGTTTTTAACAAGTGTTTATTAATGCACCCATGTTCATATCCAAATTATAGGATTAACATGTGCTTCATTGGTGTAATTAATGTTGTATTTTATCACTTTCATATTTTTATAGGAGACATTCCTTATATAAACTAGTCTATTCACTCTTTTTATACTTTTTTATAGCAGACTAAAAAGTGTGTAGCTTGGCTTACCATCATAAACATATTAAATAAAAGTATATATGAAAGCAGATACAATTAAAATAAAATTTGTTGATAAAGACACCGCTATTTTTTCACTATTTTCACATCCCTTCCATGCACATTTTTGTTAGAGTATTACCTATTTGTTGTAATTAAAAACTGTTAAAATGTAAGGGATAAAATGGGTATTAGAGAATTGGGATTTGTGGAAGTACTATTAATTGGATGGTGTTCAGAAATAAATTTATTTTCCTTTACAACTGTTGTTTTATTTCTTTATTATGTTACCTTTTTTTAGTATGCAAAAATGCTGTGTTTGAGCTAGATTTTTGAGAAATATTTGCATCTCATTCTCTCTTTCATTGTCTTAGTTTGACATTTAGTACTATATCTTGATTTCTTGATAAGTAAGACGACTCAATATTGGCACCTGCAAGAAAGGTTAATAAAGATAAAAAATAATACAACAGTTACAATACAACAATTGATAAATTTCACATGTCCAAATAGGTAAATCAAATAGATTAAGTTAAAGATGCTAAAATATTAAGAATAAATAAAAATAAATAAATACCATAAAGATTTTTTGTATCAATGGAGAAGAAGTGTTTATAGTTTTCTTTTTTATGGAGAAGGCTGACAAACAAGCAAGCGGTTCAATTGATAGTAGATAGC
>DWHQ01001431.1:0-10856 GCA_018247955.1 Eurytides marcellus marcellus | reverse complement strand
CGGTTATGCAAACTTTTCCTTTTAGAAATTGTAAATATGAAACTAACTGTAAACCAAAAAATCGCCCGCGCTCATGACACGCGACCTCACCGTAATGGCGGTCAGCGGAGGGCCGAATTAAGACAATAATTACTCGCGGTTCTGTCCCGGGCGAAATTTCGTTTCGGCTAATACTTTTTATGTTGTCGAGTGTACTATTTGAATGGGACGGCGTATGTGTTTACACGACTTCTATAGGCTTGCTTTAAAGAAACGTTGGGAGGGACAGCCCTTATTTAAGAGTTACGAGTAAATCGGGTCCTCTACCTATTTGTAAGACCAATATTCGTAAATCTGTTGCAGACGTAGCCTGCACGGTCACAAACGAATTAATTTAAATTGGTTTTTGATTAAAATAATTTCATAATTGGCTGAAATACGACGTGAAAGAAACTAAAAAAAAAACAACAACAACAAAGAATTATCTTTATGTGTTCCTGTTGCGTTGATGCAGGTAGTTTTTTAAAACTTTTTCGTGGTTGTTTTTTTTTTTACAGTTTTTTCCAATCCCCCACTACAAGCGATACTGCCGCGTAATTAAAACAATAACCGACTGTGTTTACTTTTAATTTAACATATCACCGCCACGGGTCGGAAAACATTCTCAAGGATTTTGATATAATCACCTATCTATAATTGTGGTAATTAACAACATTTGATAAAAATCCGCGGCGCAATAAGTTTTACGACACTATTATTAATGGATCAGAAGAAAATAATTAAAAACCGAAAGATTTATTGCCGGTGTTTTACCGCATTATGTCAAATTCTCAAGGTCCTGTCAAAGCGACAATATTTGCCGTGGTATTTAATACTAATATGTACTACAGATATAGATGTCAAGGCGATAGGGAGACACGTGTGATTTTCGACTCTGCTGCCTCGCAATAACGCCTATACGCGTCGACGTTGTAATTCCACCGAATTCTTAATAATTTAGCACTGTGTACTTTATTGCTGACACAATAAAGAGCAGAGTGTTTTGAGAGCCGATTATCTTGTCTATCACGAAAATCTCATCTGTCATTATTATAATGACGCAAGTGAACAAGGAATAGTCGCGCTAATAACACTCCTATACTTATATGTACTTGCGTACATTGACAAATAAGAATAAATAAATATACGGGCCTAGTCTTACCTACATCAAAATATTTAGAACCTTACATGCAGTTTCGTTATAGCTTATAACATAGTAAATAGCCGTGGTAACTTAGTTTCCGGCGATCGCTTGTAATTCAATACATTCGAGCAAGCTGAGTTCAAACCCCGGTGCCGGCACCGATGAATTTGTTAATTTTGTTATTAACAAATTGAAGTGCTGATTTACCATGTGCTCGACGGTGAAGGAAACATCGTGAGGAAACCTGAATATTTAAGAAACAATATAAATAATCTTAAATATGTTAAGTCGTGTGGCGGTCTGTACATTTATACCCTCTGTACAGAGGAGGCCTGTGCCCAGCTGTGGGACATATATAGGCTATTACTTTATAACATAGTACTAAAATACTGTCGCGGTCAGTTCGTCTTAGTACATGAAATGTTGGCGATTGTCCTGAAGGCATTTCCGTTATCACACGTCGATTCGACAATGGAAACTCGTCCCCACTCGGCGTGAGGCAGACGAGGCAAGGCGGCTCGTGATTTCCGCCGCATCTATCTCGGCGATACGCATCTCCACGCTTCAGCGCCGGCCGCAACGGCAACAATTGATATCTTCCGAAGGTCGACAAATAACACGCTTGCGAGGCCGACGCCAGGCTTCGTCTTTAGTACGCGCGAAAGCGATTTAGTTCGATATCCCAGTGCAACACTAACTCGTGAATTACGTTATCTTATAAGCAATATATAAGAGTAATTCCGCGATTACTTCGAGCGTATTAAACTGCTATATGTGGTACCGACCACTGACAGTCTATCTCAAAGTATAGATATATAGATAAATTACAAAAAAAGAACACAAAGTACTGTTCCACTAACATTTCTTAAGACTACTTTAACTTTCTACGTTGGTAGAGCCACGCGGCAGCTTCCGCTCCTGCTGAGTGCCGGCTGGAACCGGATAAATATCACGACCTCACAGAAAATCGACCTAAAGTGGAAGTGTTTGCACTTTCGTGTTTAGTCCGGTGAGTGAGGTGCCCGTGGCCCACCTCTCTGTTCCATTTTCTATCCCTCACCTCCCGCAAAAAAAAAAAACAATAATCCGCTACCGCTTGTCTCTTCGGCCGGATCCTCAATACCTTCGATCAAGCTTACCACGTAAATCATCAGAGAAGCAGCAAGCCAATACGCTCGTTAACACAACACCGCAAAGGCCACATTAGCGTATTCAACGCCTGGAAATGTTAGCTAGATCAATAGATAAATCCGATTTTTACCGTCGACGTAACAAGGCGGAAAATCAAGAGTTTCGTACTTGCGTTTTTTCTCCACATTCGACCGTTGTTTTTACGGGCGTATTAAGTTCGACGCGGGGCGTAATTGTTTTCTTTATTTATACGGTTGACTGCCGGTCGCGCAAAAACCGACATCTATAGCTTTTGAGTCGGTTCATAATCTGTGCAAAATTACGTTCGAAATACGTAAATATTCAAAGACATCCACCGAAACGAAAATAATCGCCGCATCACGACATCCGTTGGGCAAATAACAATCAAAGTATTAGACGGATGATTCTAGAACAAACTAATAGTTTTTATGGGTGGATATTTTTCTCGCTCCGATGACGTGTCCGCCGCTAATTAGATAATATATAATCAGTGCTTAATGATTTTACCATAGGTATTTCCGTAATTACTTTGCATATCATCCACACACAGTCATAATAACGATATACAATTATTCAAGTCAACTTTTAATGAGTAACTTCTTGTTACAATACTGAATTACATCATTACCCTATAACTTCGAAAGGCAATTGTGTTTCCAAAAACGAAGTTTAAATGTATTTTAGGATCACAATATTTACATAGTTAATAGAGATGTCTCACTTACTCCTCTAAGGAAAACAATGAATGTTAACAATGAGTTATCTGTTTTTTAAATTACATGTACTTTGACACTACTTTGACAGCACTTTGAGGTTTGAAGACGTAAGAGCTTCACTTTATGTATATAGCGAACTGTTGATGTTATTACATATAAAGTGCACCAAACTGATCAAATTGAAAATATTACTTATTGTGTCTTCCCTGTCTATAGCAAAAAGTTCTAACAGAAAACTCTTTTCACAGATCGCGCAACTAGTGGAGGACGTGCGGCGTCTGCAAGCGTCGCTTTCAGCGCTGCAAGAAGCGCACTCGCAGCAGCTGCAAAGGCTCGAGGAGCGTTTGGACGAGAAGAAACAGCACATTGCACGTCTGGAAGCCCGCCTCGATACGCAGCGCGATTATGACGACATTAAACGGGAGATCAGGTGAGGCGGCAGAAAAGATATTTCTCTTGAAAACACAATGTCTCCTGACTGATTTAGGCCACGACGGCCAGTGTACAAATAATCAGCTGTATATACAGCTGTATATTGATGACCCGTCTGGCGCAGTTGCTAAACTATTGGCTTCGGTGTCGCCGGTCGCGGGTTCGATTCCCACCCGGGGCAAATATTTGTAAGAACTACGATGATTGTTCCGGATATAGGCGTTTGCCCGTATGTAAAAAGCCCTTGTAACACAAGATATTTCTGTCTTACAATGAGGGTAGCGTTTTAAAAAAAATTAAATGAAATGTATGTACACAAGTGTTTGGGCAGGCTCAAGTGCACTCACTCTTTCTTTACTCTCATAGCCCGATGGGACGCATACCGACACGACCGGTAAGAGATCAGACGCAGAAGAGGTGACATTAGAAAAGACAACATTCTACAAGTGTAGTCAATGTCAATAAGTGGTGATCAAATTAAGATAGACCGTTCGCCAGCTAACTTCCCATTTACACAAGACCATTAGCAATACCGATAGATTACAAATGCATTTCCGTGCACACATACCGAATGTCTAACAGTAAAATTAATATTCATCCATTACGCCCCGCAGTTGGAAGGAATTCAGCCCCTCCATTCTTATCTGACGGTATTATGGCCATTGTGCTCGTTTAGCCATCATCTTCTAGACTGTATTGGCATGGCCAGTATTCAGCTTATCGTGTAGACTGTTCGCAACGTTAGCAGCATTGTCACGATTCTTTAATGAAGGCTTTTGCGTCGATTAAAATAGGCGTTATAGATTCTATTAGAATAATGATTGTCTTATTTTAAGTTACTTAAATTCTTTCCTTTTGTCGGTATTTTATTACCAAGTTTAAAAATAAATTGTTAAAGGACGTTTGTGTGCTAAAGATATTTTATATAATTAGATATTTATTATTGATTTCATTGAGTATAGCATACTTTGGGAATCATGTGGTCGCTTCCAGGCTATTTCAAGATCGAAATTATGAAAATTGTAAACATAATTTAAAAAAAGAGGGTTAAAGTCCCGTTGACTCTCTTTCGCCTGTTCTTCTCAGGACTGAGGCAATTTTTTTTTTTGAGATGACAAAAGTGATTGTAAACCAATCCAATTTTGAATAAAAGAAATAGAATACTTGTTTGTTTCTATCGAACAAAATTGCTTTTAGCAGTACAACTATGACTGATTTTCTTTCAAAACGACAATCACGAAAACTGTCATCGCATGATTTGATTTAATAAAAGTGCTCACCATGACATTCTGCCTTAACACTTTATCGAAATCAATACGCAAAACTTTACATTCAGATAATTTCTATCCAAAATCTTTTACATATATATATCTTCGCCCATCTGTGACACTCACCAGAACGTCACCAAAAATTTCTAACCAGAATAAATGCTATCTTCGGCCATCTTTGACACTCATACTGCGGCGGTAGTCATGAAGACTAAGCAACCTTCCAGACATTGTTCCTCAGAGCTTAGAGGCGATCGGCTGGAGACGCGCTAGTAAACTTGATAAGGCCGCTATCGGGCCGTTCACCCCGCTTTGTTTGACGTAGATTACGCATGTTTACGCGTTTCCCAACCGAGCCTTGAATGTGGCCGAAGAACCTGCTGCAGCCTCGTTATAGAGGAAGCGGATCGGTGATTCATTCCGCTCTTTACACTGTATTGTGTCGTTTGCTTGTATTTCATGTTATGAGCGTAAATAATTGCTCTTGAAACCACCTATAGGTTGTCGTCTAAGTTACTCTTATGAATTGTTTTTAAAACTTTTCAAAAAATGCTTTATACTGTTTGTTTATGACGTATTGCGCGTTGTTTTAAAAGTATAGTTATCATTGGTTTATATGTTGTACGGTGAACCGACAGATTCGCTTCACCCAAAGGCGGTTCGGTGTTCGTATTTCCTTTGAAGAGAAAATGTTTAACTACCTAAATGTCGTATCTCGAAAATCTCCAAAATCAATAAAGAACTAACTTTAGGATATTCCAGTTAACGGTGTGAAGGTTTAAAAAGAAAGATAATATATATGAATAAGAAAAATACGTTCCAAATGTCAACTTTCTATCGTTATGAATTTATGAGTTATGAATTTTTGAAATCGTTTTGTAGCCGTGGTATAAAGTTGAATATTTCTAGATACAAAATCGCTTTCTACCGTCGTTATGTTCCACGTCAGCGTTCAAGCTGCCTCCATTATAACTTTCAAATTGATAGTTTAGCCTTAAGGTTTAATGAATTTAAAGAGCGTTTATACATAGAGAATATATATTAACTAATACCCCAGTGCTATTACTCTCGTCGCCAATCGATAGCGTCGCTGAAGTTCATGCGCCCGCGCGAGGACGCCGATTTCAAAACAATCTAAGCAATCTTTGCTAAGTGTCATCACCGAGAGCAAACGGGCCGTGTGTGCCGTGCGCCTTGTTTGCCGACCCTACCTTTGACTGATAAGGGGCCAGGCGCCTCGTCTACCCGCTGAACGATCCGACCACCGTCGATATTAATTAACAGTGCGATACTTTCGACTTGTGACGGATCACGGCCCGTTTTTGTCATTGGCTATATCAGAGATTCCCAAACTTTTTCTTCTCGTAGACCGCTTTCAAAACTTTACTGGTTTCTACCATATTCCCAAAACTCGTCAAAACGTGTAAAGATTAGACAAAATCACACCCCCGCCGAATCTCCCGTGGAGTCCAGGGTCTACGTGGATTACTTTGGGAACCACTGGGCTGTTTTAAAAACCTTTGGTCACGAAATACGTGAAAAGGTTAACTTTACCACTTATTGGGCACACGCATGATTATCACCTTTGTGTTCTAGGAATCTGGAAATCAGATCGCGGCTTACAAATCACATAACAATGCGATTTTCATCACAGGTCGTTATATTTAAATATTAAATACTTAATAAATTGTTAGTATGATATATTATTTTAGTAGACATGTCATGAGTTTTGAATTTCAGTATGACGCTCATTCATGGTTAATCTAATATTGACAAATCCTAAAATGTTCTTAGTCATTCGGACACGTCATTCTTAAACGTCGGCTAGCGCCTTCATAGTCATGACGAGCGTTTTAAACTTGTAAATAACAAATTCTCAGATTGACTAAAGATTTTCGTTGTCACGAAACCAGTTCCTTAAAAGATTTTAACTTAAAATGCAAGCGAACGTGAAATAATTTCAAAATAAACACAGACACAAATTCAATTTACTATTTTATTAATAGCACTAGTTCTAATACTCACTACTTCTACTGCTCCCACAAAACTATAAGTACTTCATCTAAATCTCTCAGTAGGTAGCCGTCTATATTGACCGCGGTAGTAGGACAGGATTCGAATGCTTCCCTTAAGTAAACTGTCTTCCATTGGTGACCAGTTCACTGTAAGTATGGCAGGCTTTCCAATAGTGAACAAATGCCTCCGCGGCAAACATACCTACCCACGGATACCGGGTAAAGCGATAACCGAGGCGTGGGGAGGGTCCTGGAAGGCTTTTTTCTCTCATCGGCACCGGCACGACAATATCCCACAAATTTCTAACATCTACCCGCTAAACGGTTACAGATACGGAATTTAGCGCTCTCTGCCTTGTATGCACAGCGTATTGGTATAGAAATTGCTCCCTGAGAACCACTAAATGTCACTTAGTTTTTTTTCCCTTCTTTTTTCGGTTTTCTACCCGCTTCCTGCCTCATCAGTGGGAAATATAAATAAAGTTATCGATGCCGCCATTATCGGTCCGTGCTAATCGACGTTTCGGGATTTGACATTGATATTGTTCCAGATAATAGAATCGGGAAACGTTTTAGTGTGTTCTGAAGAGCTTTTTTTGAGGACGGAAGTGGATAACAGGTGATTTTGTTTGATATTTAAACTGTTGTATCAAGCTAATACGATGATATTTCTTGTCGTCTTCGTCAGTAGATTTTTTTAACTAAGTAAAGTAATTTGTGTATTGAGAGGAAGGCAAATTTAAGAGTGAAAAACAATTTAATTATAATTTCATTAACATGAGGTGTACTATATGACTATGATCAAATATGATTTACCGAAAAATTAAGATATACAAATTCCCTATATAAATATCTACGAATACAGTCGATTCCTCACTTCATATATATGCAAACCTTCTATACGCAGACATCTACGAATACAGTTGAGCAATCCCTTACTCGATATATATGTAACTTCGTTTATCATTCCTCAACCTTCGCCCAACCTTCGAGTATTATCGACAATTAGTCAGACTGTAACTCATTGTAAACTTTAAAGTACTCCGATACCGTTTTCGGTCTCAATCCACCCACCCGAAGGCAGGGCAAGCCGCGTTTGCGGGCCATTCAAAAACGTCCGCCATAAAAAGTAACACCTCCGCTCTCAATTAGACTCGGCCGACGCGTTTGAACTTGTTTTCACAGGCCGTCCTCCCGATGCGGGGAAAGCACTCAATCACGCGATCTGTTTTGTTTGTCGTACCACTTCCTTAGTGGACGTTTACGATGCGATTGTTTGGAGCCGTTTAAAGGATTAAGCAGTCGTCGCCGAGTTCGTATACTTCTGCGGGTCCTTCAGAATGGACGTTTCTGAGTAGGTTAAAGAGGTACGCCTTCAGTCAGTTCTGCTAAACGGATTGATCTAAAATAAACATCATTCAATTGATGTTCTTATTCTATTTATTCTATAAATACGGGTTTGAGCTTAGTTTCCCACAACACAGGTTGTCCTAGTGTGGGAGATAGAAACCGATAAATGTGGCATGTAAATGAATGAATAAAGATCTGATTATTAATATTAATATTAACCGCTTAACGAAATGCAATTTGGACAACGGTGTTATTGACTTTCTACAATTAGACTTTTATGGAGTAGGAGGCAAAGGAACAAGTGGTGCATCAGATGGTAAGCGATCCGCTGTGCATGGACATTCGCAATTTCGACTTGCAAATATTTTGCTGGCCTTTAAGGTGGAAAAGCACTCTTTTTGAAACGACAGTGGTCATCGTTTCTTTTGCAAAAAGAAAGTTGTTAATTTTTTAATAACGCGTGATCTTATGTTAGAATGAAATAACGTATTCAACGTGATCGAAATTTGTAAAAACCTCAATGGCATGTCACCGATATACGTAGGATGATACTTAGCTCATATTTTTAACGACGAATGAAGAATGACGTTAGCTATGTCAACAATATTAAGCCAGCTCCTAACGAGCGATCCGCAAACATGAAGCGACGATCGAAGAGGCTTTGTAGCGCAAAAGCGCTCCCAGCTCAACTTGTTAGGTCGTGCACAAGTTATTTTTACGACGTTTAATTCCATCCCGGCATGCAATTGATAATTACCGTCCCCGGGGAATTAATAAGTAATTAATGTAATCAACATGATACCGGGGTAGTTGAAATTTACTATGGATTCCATTTTTTTTCCATGACAGCCCTACCTCGTCCTTGTTAGTACTAAAATTAACGAGGACGTTTTGCATAGATTTAACAATGTAGTTACCTAGTTTCATTGGGATTATATTATTATTGATTTTAGACTTCGGTGATATAACATTGTAACAGAGTTCAGAATTAGGATTAGAATCATATATAGCATATAACTTGTCAGTTCTAGAACAAAATTTCTAAATGATACTTAGTGAGTTATTTCCAAAAAGAAAGCTCAAAAGTTCTGATTTCCCTTATCGAATTCGTTAATTCAAACCGGCTTTGAAATCAAAACACCCATAACCAAAGGACATCCGCCTCGCCCATCGATACCGCGATCGATCGATCGGATCTATGAATAGTGCTCCTTTTTACGGGATCCGTGTTTACTATGTTTGCACAAGCGTCATTTTATGTCGCCGCGTCGGCACGTTTGTGCCCGGCCCTTTGATGGCGGATCAAAGGCGCCGCCCTTCGGTCGCCATATTGGTAAAAATAACACATTAAACTATAGAAAACATCGGCCGCGCTCGGCATCATCGCGACGCCACCGCAACCGGCGTGGACAGCTTGAGTTCGACAATAAAAACTTAAACCGAACTCTCGGATCGTTTTAACGGCAGTGCACACTCCGCTCGGGCTTTAACTCTATAAGTGATTACTTATTAAATTTAGTTAAGCTTCGATAACTAACTGTATTCTGATAAAAACATAACTGACCTAGGAACTCCATAAGGTTAGATAACTGTATTCTCATAAAACATGACTTACCTAAGTACTCCAGTTTCGTTCCAAAGAAAGATTTTATTCTCTTACTTGATAATATTACAAATAAAAAAAACAGATCAAGGTATGTATACTATATGATGATAGCAATTTTAAATGAGATAATAATACTATTGAGATTATCTTCACGAATTTAGTGGAAATAGAACTCATAGTAGAGAAAAAAAAATGCAAAACCTCATCGTTAATGCATTCAAATCAAATGAACTTTGAACGTGTGTTCTCTAACCGAAAGGAACGCAGCTAATCTTCTACGTAGAAGGAAAGAGAACTATCGTGGAAAGCAACAATAATGGGCCTAATAAACTTCGTAAGCGGAACTCATCTACACGTGTTTACAGCCGCTATAGGCTGGTAACTTTTCTCAATATAGTAATCAATCAAAGCTCACGCTATCTCCGGGATGTTGACTGATATCTTCCGCCCCGATTACCGGGAATCAACACGTGAGATATTACGACGACGTATTAATAGAAAACTTCTATCGGGACGGCTTATTCGTGCCATAGAAAGTGACTATAGTTGGCTTACCAAGAGATTTCGACATTATGACATAAGTTAAGTCCTAACAAGAACACACTTTACTACAAATCGTTATTAATTTTGATTTTTCTTTTAAAAAACGCTGCCCTATTGAAAGATAGAAGTATCCTTTGTTACAAGGGCGTATTACGTACATAAATTTCACACGGACAATCCACCAGATCTGAAAAAGTATCTGTAGTTCATACAAATATTTATGTGAAAATCGAACCCACGACACCGACGTCGAAACCGATAGCTTAGCAACTGTGCAAAACGGGCATCAAAAGGTTATGAAGGAGCAATGTACCTGGTGGTTTACCTGATGCTAAATGATTTCCCCCGACTATAAGCAATTGCTTAAACCTTAACCTTCCCTCGGTTTCAGTTGGGAATAAACAAAATATATACAACAAATGTTTACTTTTGACAAGCAGTTTTCTTCATACATGTCATGCTGTTATACATTGTATTATATAAACTAGTGAGTTTTGTCAAAACATACTAAACATCACATAACGATAATCCTTCCTTAAAACAAATCGAAGAAAATCAAACGTCTCCGTTGCACGCTACCATGATGGAAAACTTGAAATCACGAATCTCGTC
>DWHQ01001430.1:0-10857 GCA_018247955.1 Eurytides marcellus marcellus | reverse complement strand
TGACTAAAACTTCTCAACACGCCTTCGCAGGTTTTTAGACCATTTTTTTAAATTAAAATCACAAGTGACACATATGGAACAACCAAATAAGGTAAGAAGTAAGAAGATATTGTTTTATCATTTTATTAGTAAGAACCGAACATATTGATACTTAAGGGTTTTAAAGTTGTCCAGATATTCCTTTTTTAGGATTTTTGGGATAACTGTAGACACATGTTTGATGACCGTTTGGCGTAGATGCAAAGCTATTGGCTACGGCGTCGTAGGTCGTAGGTTCGATTCCTACCTACTATGAAATATTTGTCCGAACTACAGATAATTGCTTCGGATCTGGGCGTTTGTCCGTGTGAAATTTATGTATGTAAAATTATTTATGTATCTTAAAATAGGGGCAGCGTTTAAAAAAAATCAAGAATCTAAAAGAATCAACACGTTCCTTAGGCGAAGAGAAATCCTAAGATAAAAAATACAACTTTATCGTATTAACAAATACACAGTGGTGGATAAACGAGCGGACATTTTCCTTATCCAGCTGTAACGGTTACCGACAAAGTAGCAGCTGTCTCTAATTAACCAAGTTTCGTATTTACGGTTGAGAATAAATCGAACGGTATAGCGGAGAAATATTTTAATAAAGATTACATGATATGAGATATTGTAAAGGTAAATTTTCATTTCTTGCTCAGAATTTTTGAAGAATGTCCAAAAGTGTGTGTCTACATTTATTTTCTTTATTTGCCCGATGGCAAACGACCAACATAGATAAATATTTCTTTGCGTATATAAAAGAAAAAAAGAATAAATATTTCTTTTACATATTCATACCATAGGATTGGATTGTCTTTCTCTCAGAATCTCTTCTCTCTCTCTCAGAATTTTCGAAGAATATGTAAATAAATTTATTTTCTTTATTAGGCCGATGGTCAGAGACAATTATAGCATAACTTTTTCTTTGCTTAAATAAAAGACAAAATAGCATAAATATTTCTTTTATATACGCGTAACATAGGATAGTAAGTAAGTTCATTTACGACGTAAAGACTGTAAAATGTCTGAAAGGGAACGTATGAAGTGTGAGTGTGTGAATGAAGCAATGAATGGACCGGATGAATGATGGGGATTCGAGATTCAGACGTACTCGTAAGACGGCTAAGACGGTTCTGTAATTTGCGAATGAAATTTAGAAGTGTTTTTTTTTAATTTATTTGAATACTTCACTTACTTTAGACTTTCTTCATTTGATCACATTTTGTTTTGAATTAAAACTCCCGAAATTCCTGTGCGCTTGGTCAACGCGACAAAGTTTTTTAAATAGCGCAATAAAATTTGTAAATAATTAAAAAAACGAGATAATACTTGAGCGCCGTAAGAGAAGAGAAGAAGTAGGAGAACTGCGTCTTCGCGTAATAGAATTGCTTGTGAGGGGCTGTGGACAGGTCTTGGTATACTGAAAGCACTAAGCGTTTTGCAAGCCGACCTAGCTCTTCTCATAAAATCGTCGGACGTTGCTTGAAAAGTTAAAATCAAGGGATCCGATCGCCTTTATGACTTCAGGTGCTGTAAAAATATAAAAACTGATGACCCGTTTGGCGCGGTTGCTAAGCTATTGGCTTCGGCGTCGCAGGTCGTGGGTGCGATTCCCACCCGGGATAAATATTTGTACGAACTTCAAATACTTGTTCCGGATCTGGCCGTTTGTCCTTGTGAAATTTATGTGTGTAAAAAGCCCTTGTAACACAAGATATTTCTATCTTACAATGAGGGTAGCGTTTTAAAAAAAAATGAGAGAAAGGTGGGGCAGAGTAAACAAACTGTAAACAACCCTGTTTACAGCCGAGTGTAAAAGAGCTTGAGCTGTCACAGGAGGCTGCCCTTTTGGCTTGTGAAACTGGATACGGAACGTTACGCTGTCCTTTGACGGTGATATAGGACCAGTGACTAATATTGAGCTATTGTGTTGTGCAAGAGTGGAGTAATAGCAAGAAATTACATCAATGCGTTTTCCGGGCTGACCAATACACAAAGTACATCTTTGACAATAATCATACCATTACATGCTTCCGCTGCCCAGAATAGTCGGAGAAAGTATAAACCGTCAAATACACTTTCAGATATGCTAACAACAAATCTACAACGAACCAACACGCCTCCAGATTATATAGCATTTAAATCTGTTGTATATTACATTTCATCCATGTTGGAAAGCACATAGACATTCACAACGTCCAAAGTTTTGCAAATGCCATACCCGCATTTAAGTTGGGAATGTTTGAAAGGAAAAGGGGCGGAGGAGGAAAGGAGAGATTCTCCGTGGCTCCCACATTGAACAGGCATTTTCTGTTAATGTTATAAATTAAATAAATTGCAATGGAACTGGCTATGAGAATATTATTTGGAACAAAGAGTAACGTAAGGTCTTCGCAGAAAATAAAATCACAAAAGGACCCCACAAGCAAAGACATAGGAAAGATACTTGTATTTGAATATTAAAGTCACATTTGTCACTGCAAGATACTAAGCAACTATACTTTGGAATATAAGGCCATGAGACGGATCTGAGCATGGAGCGATCACTGATTTCATAGTTAAAAATAAATAATATACTAAGTGCAAAAAAACATGTACATTTATTTGAGCAAAAAATGACTATGCTGATTATCGAACTGATAATATAACGGGTTGTATGTTTTAACTTACACATGTATGCATGTATGTGCATGTGTGATGCCAGCAGCGACATTCAAATATGACAAGTTTGAACGAATGTTAATTGTTTTTATACAGTTAAGTGTTTTGATAGGACAAATGTTATCAAGATTTTTTACGGTTTCTTGCCTATTTGCAAGGTCCAAGTTTCTGGCTAGCTGGAAGTTAATTAAAGACTGATTACAAAAACCTCACAAGTGACAAACCACTTGCAATTAATCATTCGCTTTTCCTTGATCCAATCATTAGTGTCTTAAAGGTCGAGCTAATTTACATTGCATTCAATAGATGTTATCTTGACAATATAAAATTAAACCAAAACCCAAAAAGAGGCGGCTTAGTATAAAATGTAAATGGTTATGGCTGCCATTTTTTTTAAACAAATCTTACGATAACTTTTACATGTTCATATCCTACAAGATTTTAAAGAGAAGGGAGCTCTAGGGGTGTATCTTCGAAGTTCAAGGTCCAATAACAATGAAACTAAGAAACAGAGAAGCATTAAAACTGGTTGACAAGTCGGCGGAGGCGTCTTTTCTCTGACGTACACAAAATAATTGAAACGAAAGGAAACGTAATCTTTTAGAAATCTGTTAAAATCGTTGCGAACAAATTGAGTCTCTGGAATTCAATCCGGATGTGCCTGGTTACTATTAATAATAATAATATCATGGGACATCTCACACATTGCCACCTGACCCCAAACTAGGCAGAGCCTGTACTGTGGTAACCAGACACACTGATATAAAACATTTAAATATTTTAAAATACTTATATTAATAATTAACACCCAGATACAAATAATTAACACACAAATACCTCTGCTCATCGCACAAATATTTTGTCCTAGATGAGAATCGAACCCACGACCTTTGGCTTTGCAGTCAGCGGTAATCGCTGCCCATAGACATACGCTACATCAAAGGCAAATGCGTTGCCCGCCTTTAAGGTAATTTTTTGGAGGCCTTCAGGCACCTGCCACACCGGACGAAGCACAAACGCTTCCACTTCACGCCGATTTTCTGTGAGGTCTTAGTACTTATCCGGTTTGAGCGACCCATTCAACAGCAGCGGAAGCTACTGCGTAACTCTACCACCAAGTAATTTGTGTCTCGAATATTTCTAACAAGTTAAAGTACTAATCAAGAGTTATTTCCGCACTCCTTACGACTATCCAATTTGTTAATTATGTCTTTTAGTTCCATTTTTATAAGTCGCTCACTTGCCATTGAAAGTCCACCTAAGATAGGTGGACTTTCTAAGTGGTTTTCATTACAATTAGCAATAGTTTCAATAATTATTAACATGCCTGCAACAGCACTAATTTACCATCAACCGAATTGCTCGTTTAAATCACCTCGCCTCATAAAAATCCCATCCCATAAATAATTCCTAGTCCACCCAACCATGGCAATTTCTTTTCCCGTTAGTTAACTAACGTACAAACATCCACCGGACGCGCGAAACCCTGACGTTTTGCATCAGAGTGGTTGCGTGCGAAACACGCAAATGAGGTAACAGGCAACGAGGCGGAACGGTTTATATATCGTTAGCTGTGATCCAAGTTACGATGACGAGCATGGCATGAGCATGAGCATACTTTCTTGGTCTGGTCCCGATGGTCCAAGTTACAATGGCGAGCATGGTACTTCCTTGGTCCAATCTCGTTCACTATGGTAAAGTATTGTCATGTAAGAAACAACGAGTGCAATCTTTTTTCATAACAGATTGGTTAAAGATTTATTTATCGGCGTAAACAGTAAAATTAGAAACGACGGGTGCATTGAAAGAAAAAAGAAAAAAAAGAGACATCGCAAGCCACGCTTTTCATATCATCGGTATAGATGGAAACACGACAAATTATAATCTCATTAACGTAAGAAGATGAAGTTAGACCAAGATCGATGATGATGATGGATCTGCAGCCACCTCTCGGCCGGATGGTTCGAGCCTCGGGGATGTCCCCATTACTCGGGCGGGGACATCCATTAGATGGTTTACTTTGGACACATAAGATCATGAGTGATTCCCTTCTTATGTGAAGCGGGCATAAAGAATCCCGTTATACATTGATCATGAGTAAAACATTGATCTTGTCAGACGGCATACCGCGGCAGATAAATTACCATAATGGAACTAACTTAAATAGATAGTGTTTACGAGGTTTACAGAAATTATTTATTTATACTTTATTGTAGTTACCTTTAAAAGAGAATTACAAAGGGCGGACTTGAAGGCATTCTCTCCCTACAAGCCAAGCAGTCGCCGGGGCGTAGGGAGAAAATAGTGGTAGGCGCAACAAATTTACCAAACCTGCCTACCAATAATAATCATTTAATTTGTCTGTCATTTAATTTGATTACTTGTTAGGCAAAATACTCTGCCTGCAGTCAACGTAAAACCTACACAATAAAAGCATAATGATACTACGCACAAATGAAACGGTATCTACCTATTCATCAGTTTTTACATTTCTTCTATACAGATTATTTAGAATACAGTACAGCGACATATCGCTTTACATTTATGTAGCAAGATATGGCAGAATAAATGTATCGTCAAATGTTTGGATACATGTATCATACGTGTGAATAAAATATATTTAATTTTTTTTCACAGCCGCTTGTTTTCACACATCACATTTGGAAACCGGAGGTGTATATTAAGGAATTTCTAGAACAAATGAAATTGACGGAGAAAATACTTGTGACACTATGTTCTGTACGTTATATATTTACCTATATATTTGTATTTATTTTACTGCGGGTCTATTTCACTGCCTCCGTGGCCTAGTGGTATAGGACCGCGCTTCACACATCGAATCCGATTCGAATCCCGAAGAAGGCAATAACTTTGTGTTGTTGTTACTTAGTTGCATTAGGGCATTACGGGCTGATCACCCGACTGCCTGAAAAGTAAGATCATCGGATGGGCATGTCCAGAAAATTGGCGTTAAGTATAAGCGTTTGTGCTTCCACGTTTCGTCCGGTTAGTGGGGTGACCCTCTCCCCTCCCCTTGCTTCTTTTCCACCCCTCATTCCCTAGCTCTCTTTCCACCCCTCTCTCACTCATCCTCTCACTCTTCATTCCTTCTACTTTCAAAATTTCCCACTTTAAAGGCTGGCAACGCATTTGCAATGTTGCAATTGTCCATGGGCGGCGGTGATCGCTTACCATCAGGTGAGCCGCTTGCTCGTTTGTCAGCCTACTCCATAAAAAAAAAAATTAAAAATCGGCCCGGCTTCTTGTCAACGCCATCTAGCGGTGGCTTGGAAGAGTCGTTATTAAGAGGTCGGTTTAATGTTGCCTCGTCGCCTGATCTCTCTCCGATCATGTCGGTTATCCGTCCCATCTGGCTATGAGAGTAAAAGGAAGATCGAGTGCACCTGTGTCTGCGCTAACGCTTGTGCACTATAATATATCCTGCGTACTAGGCTGATCTATTGTAGATCGGCCGCCATGGCCGGAATACGTGGTCATGGCCATACCTGGCGGCGCGGCCTCTGATGGCGCCGGCGGTCCTCTCCAAGGAGTCCGGGTCCCCCTCCTGCAGAGCGACCACGCACTTGTTCACGTCCTCCAGGATGTGGTTCTCTGTGGAGGTTACAGTAGTGAGATATGTTTATCCAAATAGGCCTTTACTACCACTAACCAATCGTCATTTATACATATCGTTAATGAGAAAACTACTACCGGCTCGGAATGCGGTTCTGAGAAGAGTTATGTTATGTTTAACTGATGTTTGCGACTTTAGCCTATGCGGCTCTATAAAGCTTCATCGGACACCGCACCCGTGGGAATGCTCGTTCCCACGGGTCGGATAGACCCTACATCACTGCAGAGTCACGCATGAGGACATGCGTAATTTGTTACCAAAATTAATTGGGGTATTCTGAGAAGAGCCGGCGAGAAACTCAACAGTTGCTCTTTTACAATACCGTTACAATATGTCTTAATACAATAATAGCCATCCCACATACGAGTCAATCGATAAATTCCACGCATTTTGCTCCACCAGAAACTTTTGAATAGTATCATAATTTATGCACACTATCTCTGCACCCGATGACCTGTTTGGAGCAGTTGCTGAGCTTTTGGCTCCGGCGTCGCTGGTCGTGGGTTCGATTCCCACCCGGAACAACTATTTGTACGAACTACAGATGATTGTTCCGGATCTGGTCGTTTGTCCGTGTGAAATTTGTGTATGTAAATAGCCCTTGTAACACAAGATATTTCTATCTTACAATGAGGGTAGTGTTTTTTAAAAAAAGGCAAATAAAAAGACCATCAAAAGACCAGAACAGGTTACAGGGACAATAATTGACTATGGTCGTGTAAATAGTGAAACTGCGACCAACGGCTACAAAATCTACCTCACTCATCTCTGCTCCACCGCTACACTGGTAACGAATGCCTTAAGCATTAAGTCCGCCTCTACATAATTGTATTTCGTGTGAAAGTTTAACAAGTAAATAAATAAAATATAAATCGTTCACACAGAGATGTCGACGGTGTTTCTGATTTCTTCCAGTGTTATGGTCGAGCTGTTTGATCGTATGAATCCACGACCACCGTCCACTAAAACAAGCTGTAGTCACGGCATATATTCTTCCAGTTTTGTGGTCGTGCTGTTTGATTGTATAAATCCATCTCTACTAACACAAGCTGTAGTCGTGGTCGTGATGTGTGATCATGATCATGACTACAGCTTAGGTCCACTAAAATAAGCTGTAATCGTGGTCGTGATTTGTGATCGTAACCACGACTACAGCTTAAGTCCACTGAAACAAGCTGCAATCGTGTTCGTGATTTGTGATCTTCATAAATGGTCGTGATGTGGGATCGTCATAAATGGTCGTGACGTGCGATCGTCATAATTGGTCGTGATGTGCGATCGTCATAAATGGTCGTGACGTGCGATCGTGATGTGTGGTCGTGGGGGACGTACCGCTGACGGCGAGGAAGTCGTCGATGGTGGTGACGTCGTCGACGGCGAGCGTGAGCAGGCGCACGGCGGCGTCCCAGGCGGCCGCGAAGGCGGCCCCGTTGTCCTGCGCCACGCGCGACCGGCACCGCGCGGCCAGCACGCGCGCTGCGTTTATCACCTGAGCACAACACCACTCTGAGCTAAGGGAGGGGGTACGGTGCGAGGCGAAGGTAGAGGCCGAGTCTAAGTAGAGGCCTAGACTAAGATAAAGGCCGAGTCTAAGATAAAGTCCAAGTCAGAGGTAAAAACAATGTCGAAAGTAAAGGCTGAGTCTAAAGTAAAGGCCAAGTCTAAGGTAAGGTCGAAATCTATGGTAAAGTCAGAGTCGGAGGTTAAGTCCAAGTCGAATGTAAGGTCGAAGTCTAAAGTTAAGTCAGAGTCTAAGGTAAAATCTAAGTCTAAAGTAAAGTAGTAAGTAAAATCTAAGACCAAGACTAAGGTAAAGTCGAAGTCGAAGGTACAGTTACAGTCCAAGGTAAAGTTAAAGTCGAAGGTAAAGTCGAAGTCGGAAATACAGTTGAAGTCGGAAATACAGTTGAAGTCGAAGGTAAAATCGAAGCCAAAAATAAAGTCCAAGTCGATGGTAAAGCGTAGCTCAATGTTCAATACTGAAACGCACAGAGCCTCGTCGTGATAGTCTTGGGCGTTTTGGAAGGAAATTTTTCACCTTCTTAAAAGGACATGTGGAATACAGTCCACTTTTCCTTTTAAAAATGTCATGTCACGTGTCGTTTGCATTCAGTGAAATACAAACACATGTTGGCCTATAGGAAATAGGCAAAGGCCACCAAATAATACATCCAACAATTGTGACAGTTAAAGGCAATCGGTCCTCACTGACTTCCCTATCCCGTCACAGCTTTCAGCACTTCCAATACCAATTCCTCCTAATCTTCACTGTAAACATTTAACTTCTTCCATAAACGATAA
This sequence comes from Eurytides marcellus marcellus, assembly GCA_018247955.1. NCBI lineage: Eukaryota > Metazoa > Arthropoda > Insecta > Lepidoptera > Papilionidae > Eurytides > Eurytides marcellus. The sequence goes on along the minus strand of DWHQ01001430.1, from coordinate 2,234 downwards.
AATAATTCAATCATGACCTATCTGAACTCCCTCAGTTCAGGGAAGCTTTTAAGCTATCCCTGTACTCCTGGTTTCAAAGTCCTAGCACACGTAGGAGTTGTGGCATTAGTCTAAGCCATAGTGTCTTAAGCCATAAGTTTAAGTCATAGTGTCTTAAGCCCCACTACTCCTACCAGACCCACCTTCTCAGTTAAGATAATTTGATCGATCTCTATACTCCTTGTCCTAAAGTCCTGACACAAGAACCACGTCTCAAGCCAGTCCCACCACACCTCCAAACCCCAACCCCACCAGACCCACCTGTGGGCAGAGGGCCTCGATCTGGGCGGCCGCGTGGCGCACCATCTTCACGCCATCCTCATTGTTGGACATTGAACAGACGAGATTCGCCACCTGGATAGACAAAAAAATAACAATGGAAGTATTTTTCGGTTTTGCATCAAATCAATACAAAATATATTAATTCAAATAGCCTTTTGCAAGCACTTATGAATCGTCGTTTTACATCACAGTCCGTGAGGAAGCTACCACCGGCTCGGAATGCTGAGAAGAGCCGGCGAGAAACTTAACAAACTTTAAAATACCGTCACAATATGCCTTAATACTATAATAGCTGTGCCACATACGAGTTGATCTGTCCAAGTCCAAACCCTGGTCCTTCTAGAGGTTTATTTTTAGCTGATAAATAGACTAGTCGTGTGTTTAATGGTAAGATAGTCGCACATAATCTATTTGGCCCTACGCTGCGCTCATTACCCAAAAAGTTAAGATATAACATTTTAAAAATAAGTAATAGTAAAGTGGAAGTATTTGTGCTTTCGCGTTTCGTCTGGTAAGTGAGGTGGCCGTGGCCCATCCCCCTCCCTCCCCTTCCTTCCTCTGCCATTCCACTCCCACTTCCTTCATTCCCTCCTTTCCTATAGGCTGACAACGCATCATCTGAACATATCATACCATCAGGTGAACCGCTTGCTCGTTTCTCAGCCTAATCCATAAAAAAAAATTACAAATTCACTGGTGCCGGCACCAGGATTTGAGCTCGGGTCGCTCTAGTACATCGAATTAAAAGCGAGCACCCGGACACCGAGCTACCACAGCTTAAATAATGAGGTTAATCCGAGTTGCGATTATTGCTAGTTGAAATAAATAAATAAATCCTCACCTCTACCAGTTTGTTAGCGTGCTCGGTGAAGACGACCGCATACTCCTCCACCTCCTTCTCGTTGCCGTTACGCGCAGCCTCCATCAGGACCAGCAGGGGCACGTTGGTCTCCAGGAAGCTGGAAAGGGACTCTGACGTCAGGTTTCTTTTTTTTTAATACGATTCCTTCGTAGATAAAGAAAGGACAAGGAGATCCTATATTGACCTAGTAAAGGTAAAGATGAATGAGGGATGTGGAAGAAACGGAAGCGGGTGAAGGAAAATAAGGATAGGTGGAAAAAACTCAATCGAAAAGCACCCAACTTTTTACGAGAAGGCTGGAAAGGGACTGTGATAAAGACCCTCTGACTTCGCACTAAATGGTTGAAGGCCATCTGACCCCATATTGTACATTAATAGAGACCAGTGAATGCATTTTGGTCCCAAAAAAACTGGAAAGAGGTATAGTATATTATAGACCGTTTCAGACTGGTATTAAAGGAATAAAAACCAGCTAACTTTGGTCCCATGGAAAATAGAAAGAGAATATAACGACCCTCTGACCAGATAATAGAGGATAAACCTACAAATATAGGTCGGTTCCAAAGAAGCAAAATTCGATACCAGAGAAAAAGGAAAAGGACTATAATAAAGGCCCTCTGACATAAGGTTAGAGGGCTAAAGACTAGCAAATGTGCCTTAGTCAAATTAAAAAAGAACTATGAAATTGAGGCTATGATTTGACATCAGAGGACTAAACCCAGCACCCTTGTATCTCATATTAAGGGATTAAAACTAGGACCAGGACCAAAGAACCCTTTACCCCCTAGTCCCTGCTACTCCCCGTTCTTCCCGAAACCAAGTAAGGATCAATGGCCCCCTAATCTACCTTGATACCTGCAAAGGACCCTTTACCCCCAAATCCTTGGTACTCCCCGTTCTTCCCGAAACCAACTGAGGATGAATGGCCCCCTGATCTACCTTGATACCGGCAAAGCACCCTTTACTCCCTGATTCCCCTTCCTCCCGAAACCATCAAAGGAGCATTGGCTCCTTGATCAACCCTGATCCCCCTGCTACTCCCCCTTCCTCC
>DWHQ01001429.1:0-10860 GCA_018247955.1 Eurytides marcellus marcellus | reverse complement strand
ATCCCCTTCCCACCCACACCCCCCCACCCCACCCCCCCCCCCACCGCGTGCCCCCTCAGCCGCACACCCCCCACCCGCCCCCCCCGCAGCGCCGCGGATTCGGAAAAGGTTGGCTACCGCTGTCGAAGTGACCGCTGAGTAGGGTCCGTATTATGTGAATAACGTCGTTATGTGTTGATCAATTTTAATGCCGGACCAATGCCGTCGTGTAGGGTCAGCAGATTTTTTTTTTAATATTTGATAAGTGCCGATGGACTGATACGGAGGTGAATCCGCTTCGTGTTGTAAGTGAGATTTTTGAATTATCGCGTAAGTTGTGATCGTATTGATTTTTATTATCTGTCGTATATATATATAGCTCATGGCGTGGTAGCTCCGGGTTCGCTTTTAATTCAACACACTCGAGCGACCTGAGTTCAAATCCCGTTATTTCAAAAACCAATGGATTTGTTAATTTGTAATTAACACTTTTAAATTCTGATTTACCACGTGCTTAAGAGTGAAGGAAAGTGAGATAAATTTAAGAAATATTAAAAAATATTTCTATTTCTCAAATAAGTCCGCCGACCCGCATTTGAGCCTGTGCTCTTGTACCCTCAGTACAGAGGAGGTCTGTGCCCAGCAATGGGACATATATAGGCTGTTACTTAACTATTTATATATCTCAGACACAGGGTTGGTCACCTCATAAACTGCAACTGTCTATGGACACCGTGTGGTGTTGGATCACCATACAAAATTTAAGTTTCACTATTATTTGTTCCGGGTTATGACCGTTATATCATGTTTTTGAAAACCCCAGGATAGTATTCCTTAGCACAGAAGGCGCTTTAGAGAAAATAATTTAAGTAACGATGTGAAAAAACTCGCGAATGCCGGGAACGAACCTCCACTCCCTCGGAGTAAAAATAAAGTCCGACGAAGCGCCTTCACGCGTAGGTGAGAAATTGTGAAACCTCAAAAACGGAGCCGCCCGTATGGGGTCCCGGGCAAAAGAAAAACACCCGTCTTTCCTCGTGTCGCTAATTTGTGCCTCTCTTAATTACCGGGAGGTGGACTCGGAGCGCCGAAACATGGACGGATGCGGTATTTGCAACGTACAAATTTACATATGATATTTATTTATCCTCGACTATGTTTTTGTTGTGTTAACCTTGAATTTAACACAACAAACTACTGTAAGACATATGGAAAAATTAATAAACTTTTGTTTACCTAAACACTCGATAATTTAACAAAAAACTCATTTTGTTCCCAAAACGAGTATTAGAACAAAATAGTTAAAATATAAAAAAAGAACAATTAAAACAAAAACAACACAACTAATACGAACTTGATATTGGAATTCTTTAGATTGATGTCATTTTCCCTTTGAACTTTTCTCGTAAGTTACCTGTTAATTTCAGAACAAAATAGGTAAGCGCAAAATGCCGCGTCCATTCAATTTTCACTCTTAAGCATTGTTCGCCGTCTTCTCTATTATAGATTCTCTTTTCATTAGCAACTGAATTTGTTACCGAGTTCTGAACGGGGGTTAAAACGTTTGTACACACGGCCAGGAGGCTCATTATCAACTGCTACATGCTTTTTGATACGTCGGGGAACGCGACTTGGGTCGGCTACTGTATACCTCAACTTTTGTAACAAGCGACACATTTACTTAGAAGGTAACGACATAATTAGGTTGGTAAATGTTCAAAAAAAAATTTCAAAAAAATAATAACTCGAAAAATTCGTATTCAACAACCTTACCTCCATGTAGTAATTCCTGATTTTCATAATTTCACTTGAAATAAAACGTCACTTCGTAAGTATCTCTCCGCAAACGTTTGAACATCGCGCGAATTCAAATCATTTTAAAACATTTCAAAGTCTATAGTTAGGTCTTTAATGTAGACAGCATAAAATTATTCACTTTTCACAAAAAGTATTAGAGATACGCCCTCAACAGTTCTTACAGATTAAACGCGCGCCAAAATCGTGAAAAAATTAAAAAAAAAAGAATAAACAAACATCGCGATCTTATAAGTCCAGGTTTGATTACAATTTTTTTTTCGAAAAAAAAAAAATCCGCAATCGAATGTTTCGAATCGCAGTTCGAAATTCAAAAAATCGAACCGCCCAAGCGGGAGGTCGCGTCCGCGTCCGCGCTGACGTGACGCACCAGAAGCGCGCGAGCGACTGCCACGCGAGATAAACTCGGGCGCGTTATCTCGGCGCATTTGCATACGGCGGCGCGTTTCCCATAGCTCCTTGCATCTGCATAGCCGAAGGAGTTATGCAAATGCATCGGCGATATTTAAAAATCGAAATCGGAGCTATCAATCGGCGGAACAGGTTTGGGCCATTGTTGCGCGTGAATGCGAGATAGGCTTAGGGTTAAGCGGACAGATGTCGGCCCGTATTGATACAGAAGCCATTGTGCGGAAATGGGTTATTTATAGCGTGCATGCGCATTCACGGATTGTCGATGCGTTTCTTCCGAGCCTCCTTACGATTGTGTTCGACGCATAAAGACGCGTAGCGATTACGGGTACAGACGGCGGGTTTTTGTCGCGAACGCCAATATTGATGCGTTTAGAAATCATTACCGTTTGCTTTTCGAAGTATCGAAGTCTGAACGGTGAAAAGTAGAAAATTGTGTTGCGTTTAGAAATCACTATTTGGTTTATCGAAGTATCAAAGTCGGAACATCTATTTAGTTAGTACTTTAAAATAGCAAGTAAGTTTGTTCAATATACTTTAAATAAAAAATTAGGCAATCCTAACTTTTCTATACAATCGTTTACGTACCGGACAAACCGCCCATTTCTTATCGGCTTCGATAAGTACGATGGAATTCAACTAACACGAGACATGCAAACATTATTAACGTATAGTGACATAAATATGCTAAATATCAATAACAAACACAATAAAATATCTATTTACATTCACATTTCCTATGACTGATTCAATGCCAATATGTCTTCGTTCTTATTTTAAAACTTCCCTATTTTCATCGTTTGTCGTGACTATATAAGTACTGGCTGAATCGGCCAAGTATTTTTATTTTTTTATTACAAAAGTTTTCTTTTTTCAATTATCTTCCAAATTCCGGCCATCGCTTACAGGGCGCGCCAAAGCGGTTCAAAAGTGAATTTCGAAAAAGGAATAGAACGTTGGCTAATTAACATCACCTAGGCCCTCGGCTACCCTCGCGTGAGAACGCCGCTCGGCCCCCGAGAAAATTGGGAATTGATAATTGTTATTCGCATATTAAACAGTCGCGTAAACTGGTCCCGAAATAATATCGAATCATTACCGAAGATCGGGGCAAGCGTGCGTCGGCTGCGCGGCGAAGGGTTCCGTACCCATTTTTTAAATTAAATTAACATCGCGCACTGTCTTTTGGGGTTTTTTATAGGAAAATTGCTGTTTGACATTTTAATAGCGACTCGCTTATCACTTGTCACGTTTTGGGCCGGACAATTGCAGTGAGATGTGTTTATTAACATTATATATGATTTTTCTCAAAACCCATCAGTATTTACAAGTACAAGAGCGTTCCTATCTAAGGTATGATATTCCAGTTTAATCACGGATTGCGTGGTAGAGTATGTTATATAAAGTTTTCGAATTATATTTATAGACATTAATAGGACATTACGGTATATTTAAATCGTTTCTTAAGTAACGAACGCTTCGATTTGTTAGAGCAAGGGCCCAAACAGCTGTCACTGTCTCGCGGTACCCCATCGCAAGGGGAATTAGCATACGCGCATCGATCGGGAAGACGAATAAATCATAGAACAATTGAAGGGCGAACGATTTATATGCAATGTTATTCGTGAAACTGGTTTGCTTAATGCGCTCACCATTTTTCTTCTCTAATTTATTGACCTATATAGGGTCGTGGATATGATCCTTCGATGGCCCATTTGCATATCGGCGCATGTTTAATGCGACAATCTGTGAGAACCGCACCTTTGGAGGGCGTTTGTTTAACGCTTGATTAAACGTTCCTTTGATCGGATACTGAGATTCGAAGATTTGTAAGACCGATTTATTCGGAGTTGTTCGGTGAGTTGACATACGACAAAGACTAGGCGAGGGAAGTTCAAATAAAATTTGGTACTGCAACGGTATTAGAACCCGCAACCTTAGTGTCTCAATCCGCCTTAAAGGTTAAAAAAAAAGTCATCCATACGTACCCCATCCCTCCTTTCAGAAACTGTAAAATGATCCGAATGGAAGTTTGAAAATGGAACACCGATCGAACACAATCCGAACGAGCGCGGCGAGTCGTAAAACGCGCCGAACAAAACACAATCGCGACTGAAACAAGTCCCACGTTCGGACACCGAGAGAATTTGGAAACGGCCCGCCTTACTGAATACATATTTTTTAATTAATTATCATTTATCAGTGTTATGATCGTGAGCGGTGCTCGTGCGATCGGGCGAATTTGGCACTTATCGCGCGCGGACAAGGCGCATTATCGAATATCAAGCGTACGGGGTTTTTATTGTGGTAAAAATTATTGTTTCATCCATTGAATGCGCTCCGCGGTTATTGTTCGTATTAATACAATTTTGAAATTAGAATTAAAAGTAGTGGCCGTAAATGTTAATTCAAATTTCGAATTATGATCGGGGTACCGCAATGCTGATTAGGAAACCCTAATTTTATGTATCCATATGATTAACAACCGTTAGATAGTATATTGTATGAAATGGATATAGTGGTTGAAGTATACACAGTTAGGAGTGTATTAACATATAGGTAATGTTAAGTTTAAAAATATTTTTGAAGTGAGTTTTCACCTCATTCAAGTTAATTATTCTTATAACTTATGCTGTATCAAATTTAAATATTTAAATTTTATTATTAAAAGACAATGCTTTTTAATAATGAAATTTGGAAGAAATGTCATATAATTTATGTGAACTTTCGTGAGATTATTTTACTTTGAGAGGGCTTGATTTCTCGGTGATGTCGAGTAATTAAGGTTACATTACAATTGAAAAGGGCAAAAAAGCTACGGGACCCCGTGAGCGTTGGACAATTTCCACTTGTCCGAACATGTCCGATCCGAAAATGTGAAATTTTCGGTGCCGCCGTCTCGTATCGGTAAGCGGGCGGTGCGTCGACCTTGTCACGGTACACTTAACGCCGTGTTTAACTGTTTAATTAATATAATTAATAATGCGTTCATAGCGCTTATTATTCGACGAGTCGCAGTTTGCTAAAGAAAGACAAAAAAGACTTAGGTCTCCATCGCACTGAGCGTTTTGAAATACGGCAGTGGCTGTCGATGTCTTTGTGTTTTTTTCTTTTTTTATTACTGGCCATTTTCCGTTTTTTTTTTCTAATTACTGGCCAATGCTTGTTGTAACATAACTAGTAACAGCCTAAGACATATACAGGCTGTTACTGTTATGTTACATACAAGAATTGGCCAGTAATTAGAACAAATAAAATGGCCAGTAATAAAAAAAATGGCCAGTGCTTATATGTAAATAATGTTAGCTAATTGGCGATGTAGTTGTCGGTACTAAAAGGCTTAATAGACGCCTGTTCGATCTATGTTGAAGACAATCACATTTCCTAGGGGGTACGCAGAGAACTTCAAATGAACTTGAGATTAATTAATATAACAGTCGTGTCATCGGCTTACGCCGTATTTATTTAAGTATGCCTAAAGATTGTTCTTTTTGTAGGTCTCATTCAGTAGTCATAAACATAAACATTTTTTTTTAACGCTGCCCTCATTGTAAGATAGAAATATCTTGTATTACAAGGGCTTTTTACATACAGAAATTCCACATAGACAAACGCCCAGATCCCGAACGATTATCTGTAGTCCCTACAAATATATGTCCCGGATGGGAATCGAACCCACGACCTGCGACGCCGAAGCCAATAGCTTAACAACTGCGCCAATCAGGTCATCATAGTTAACAATTCGATGTTGTCATCTGTACAAATAATTCGAAAGAACTCTTTTATCGAAGCCAATTACAGATTATCTCCGTTAGAAGACGATTGAAATGACGTCATATCCGGACTCACATTCATTTTTAATTGTGAATCCAAACAAGCTGTTTTATTAATCATTTAAAGCGTTTATGTCACGATAGTTGGAGTTCATTGTATTCCGGGTGACTGTGGGTTCGGGTTTTAGTTATAGGATAATTTGAAAACTTTTTCTTACTGAATTGTGATTTATGTTGCGTTTCTAGTTAGCTACGGTTACCTCACTCTCTACTTGTAAGGCCGCGGTACTTTCAGAGCGGGCCCGTGGACTGTGGTCATCTTATTTTCGGCTACTTCTATGAAATTTACTTGCCGATTATATCCTAATCTTACTTAGTCGTACCAATAGCATCCAACTTACCATTAAATAAGCATTGTTAAGTTCTCTACTTGCAGACTGTTGACCTAATCTTTCTTAGTCGTATCAACTGTACGCAACTTACCTTTAAATAAGTATTGTTAAGTTCTCTACTGGCAGACTGCTGACCTAATCTTACTTAGTTTCTACTTGCAGAATGCTGGCCTAATCTTACTTAGTACTATCAATTGGACGCAACTTACTTTTAAGTAATTATTGGTAAGTTCTCTGCTGGCCGACTGCTGACTGAGATTAGGTAATCTTACTCAGTCTCTACTTGCAGACTGCTGGCCTAATCTTACTCAGTCGCATCCATAGTACTTACTTACTATCAAGTGAGCATTGTTAAGTTCATACAGGTCTATTTGGGATCACTCGCGTTCATTCGGCTCGGAGGTACTCTAATGGGAGGGAGAGGTGAAAGCGTTCGTAAGCGATTAAAACGCTCACCCCCGCGACTCAATCTAAGCGCATCACAGTCGCCCTTTCCGAACCGAGGCTCGTTACTTCCCGAAATATAACCTCCATTGAGGCCATAAATAATCTAACGGCGCGCATATTTCATAACAAGCGGGGTAAAGGGAAAAAATAACACATAAAATTTTCTTTGCCCCGCGCCTCTAATGTCGCGGCGCGTTTCCATTGGGCCGTACGTCACGACATATTGAGTTGAAACTTCGATAAACAATTGCTTATCTTATCTTGACTGACGTTGATGCTTTTAGCCTATGCGGCTCTATAAAGCTTCATCGGATCACTTGCTGCCAAACAATTGCATTTCGCTCTGTTAAACGGCTGCAAGATTGTAGTGAAAACATAGGAAATATGTCATACTTTACGATATCTCTAAACGATGCTCGCATAATTGTGTACTTTATGTAGTCTCATAATGATAGTAATGTTTGTAACATTATACATTGATGAATTTGCAGCATTTATCCTTACGGGTGGACAGACCATTACAACAAACATAATTGAATCCAGAAATTCGATTACGATTGTTACTAAACATAGTTACACTTCAACCGTTAAATGTAATTAATTTAAACATTAGATATGAAAGAGAAATAGCATTATATTAGTTATAGTGTGAAAGAGTGACGTGGTGCAATGGAGCCGCGCGCCTAGTGCGTTCCTCGCATAGATTTTTGCATTATTTCAGTATGCAAATGCCGGCTGCGATAGCGAGTCGCAGTAGGAGCGATTTAAATTATTTTTTATGGCGCTCGAGTGTATTGAGAGTTGGCCAAGTATCGCCGCGCGAGCATCGGGATCGCTTCAGACGTTCCCGGGCGTGAATTCCGAACGGAGGCGAATTTGAATTTTTAATGCCCTTCCCCGTCTTATCTTTTAAAAGTCACGGGCGGTTGGAGTTAACTGGCGTGGAGTGATGGCTCGTACCGGTAACTTTATAACGTACGAATTGATGTCGTTATAAATAAGTTATCGTTCCATAACAATTCATATCAATATGTAATTGTAATATTGATGGAAGAAAAAAAAAACGCTTCAAAAATCGTCAATAATTAACAATAAAAAATATTCGGGATGATATGTAAAACTATAACTAATGAAAATGTACCAAAATGCTTAAGCAAATAAATCTTAAGTAATCGGAACTCCATAAACTTACTCAAACAATTATAGACCATAGATAGCTTCCGATTACTTGCCTTACACCGATTGAAATTAAAAAAGTATCTATATCGCAATAAAAAAAAGTTATTGCTGAGGGAGCGCCAAAAAAAAAGCGGGAAATATTTAAAATTCGAAATTATTCGAAAAAATAAACAATCCCCGAACACCTGAACCGGGCAGCGGTACGTTCGGAAACGAGATAGCAAGGGAAGAGGCAATAACCATTAAAAGCTCGCGGAGGGCCGTTCGGAAAGTTTTCTTTTCAATAACACGTCTAATATTCAAATTAGAAGCGGTAAAGCGTGCAATTCCTAGCGATATATCATCGGGGCTAATCAGATTTTTCCATAGCGCGTCTCGCGAAATGTTCCCCGAATTAAATAGGGTACGTAGCGACGTGAGGCGGGAGATAATTTAGTAGTTTCCTACCGGATTTATTCGCTTTTACGAGCGGAGTAATAATATCGCGATGCGCGTGCAGTTATCGCTATTAACGTAACGAAATTGTCAGCGTTTATCAAAATTCTATTCGAGAACGTTGAGACGTTCATCCGCGTAACGATCTTGTAAATAGACTAATAGACACCTGACGGAAGAAATACGATTCATATGTCGCGAGACGCACGTATTTTTAATTTACGCCACAGATCGCAGATATATGACATTGATTTATTATCTGTCCAAAAATAATTTAAATTTTTTTTTTCAAAGAAAAATTATTGCAAAAGACGACGCCAAATTCAAATTAGTCTGACTTTAATTACGTAAGGCTGAATGCGACTTCTGTCTTTTGCCTTAATGAATGAAACGACAAAAACAATAACTATCGGCCGCTATCATATTTGGAGCGCGTTCTTAATTCGAACGCGCATTTGAATATCGAACGGAAGCGGATACGGTACTGATTCTAATTTCAAACGAAGTATCGCAGCGCGGCCATTGATAAATATTTTGTGGTACAGCGGTGCTATTATATTGAACGGAAATTTGACGATAATGACTTGTGATGGGCCGTTGTGTGCAATTGCATTAACCGGCCGCCATTTTTATATTTCTGTTTAGCGTGGGGCGTTTTATGTTAAATATATTTTTACATTATGAACGCAACATCGAATAGTCGACTGTTTCATAACAACAATGTTACATTTATTATTAAAGACTTTACATACGATGCTTTTTAGATAATATTTTCATTAAACTAGTTACTATTTTTGGCTCATGCTTAGTAAATCATAAACTATTCGCAGTGATCTTGAGCGAACGCTGTACAAATCTTCCAGAAATGTAATAGCGTAAACGACGCGTAAAAATCCCACGCGAACGCGAGAATTTTCGTAAACAGGAACACAACACGAATGCCGTTTATTTTCGACGTTTTGAAGTTTTATGTTTTTGATTTTTAAATTATTTCAATGGAGAACGGTTCATCTTGCGATCGGCCCCACGAATCGTACGTCGGATATTGAAAAAAAAAAAAAAAGGTTATATTTTAATATTGCATGAGCTATCATTTTTTAACTTTTTTTTATACCGAACCAATCGAAGTTGATAATTGATCAATCGTTATTGTAATTATCAAAAGGGTTCCTTTGGTTTGATTAAATTAGTTAGTCGACTTTTAAACTTCATCAATATACATATATATATATATGGAATGTGCTCGTATATGTAATGAGTATTAGTTTTCTTTCATTTCAAATGTCAATTGTTTTGTTTAGGAGCACTGAACGTTGTTGGCAGATCATATGTATATCTTTGTCATTGTGTCCAGAAAGTGTGTTTGTACACGAATACAGTATATCGATATTTTGTTGTTTCTTCCTTTTCATTATCTTATTAGAGTGCTTTAATTTATGATATCGATTTCCGTTGATAGTCGGATCGAACTAATCGATTATTTATCGACTGTTTCACAGAATATCCGTGTCAACGCAGCGGCTGGGAGGTCGAAGTATATCGTTGAACATTGGCATAGATGATTTGCATTTGTCTCTGTGGGTGCTTTTCTCGCTTTGCAAATATGATATATCGTCTCCTTTTAGTTTTCATTTCAACGGCCTTCATTTCAATGGCCTAATACACATTGTGCATGAAAACTTGATTCTACTAGGTTTAACCTGCGGCACCGCTCGTGTAGATTTAAGTTTAGCTCGATCTTTTACTTTTTGTAATTTTATAAGCGGGATAAAAATTATATTGCGACAAAAATACAAGACACCAGTTTGTTCGTTGCTTGGTTGTAAAAATTAACGAATCAACAAATATTTCCAGATCTATAATATGAAAAGCACTATAAATAAAATACAACACGTCTTATAGGAGTACGGACATATTTACAAATTTCTTGTAAATTATTTTATAAGCCTTTAAATGTAGGCTGCGAGAGTTGTGACTAGTATTAGAGTAAGAAAAAATTCGTCAAAAAAGTTCGACGGTCAGGTAAAGGTAACGCAGTGGAAGAGCATCGGCTCACGATCTGAAGTAGCGGGTTCAAGTCGCAACGATTATTTTTATTTGAGTAAAATCAAAGTCCGTTTTTTGAATGTCAGTGAGATTTGAAGTGACATCTTTGTGAAAAATTAATATTTTATGTTTTTTATATATATACAATGTATTTTTTTTTTTCAATTCAATATATTTATTTGCTAGATAAAGTTATTATTACAGATGGTCACAATAAGGATATACATTACTCTCAACTCGGGAGAGTATTCAAATTAATATTAGATAAAGAATTAAAAAAAAAACGTGTGCGTTGCGGGACGTCCGACAGAAGTGATAACTTAACTGTGACCTGAAGCCAGACAGACTAGCGCGGTTACGCGTTACGTTACGAAGATTTACCC
>DWHQ01001428.1:0-10860 GCA_018247955.1 Eurytides marcellus marcellus | reverse complement strand
TCATATATCCGCTTGCTCGCTTGTCAGTTAACACCATAAAAAAAAGCGAAAAGCCATATACAAAATTAAAGCAATGACAAAAAACCTAAACTAAAATGATTCAACCACAAACAAAATAATTATGGTCTCAATAGATTTTACGGAAAGAAAGAGACAATTAAAAATTTAACTTTAATATTACTTTAAACGTGAGTCTAATATTCCCATATTTAAGGCAAACTGTCGGTCTTTGTACACGTGCGGCTTGTGAGTCAGATATCCGCAAAGACATTTTGATGTTCTTCGGATCCAGTACAATAATGCCTTCAGGGTGCTGTTGGGGCTGCCGTGATTTTGCAAAGCGTTGGGTATGTTAACGGAAAACCGTACGATTGACGAGTAGCCAATCTTCGCGGAAGCACCAACGGCATCCTGAAAACTATATGTGAAAAGTCCGATAGCCCTATTCTGCGGCATTGGGTTCACACACACGTGTGTGTTCCTAATGCAAATGGAAGGCGTAAGAGGCTAATGTCACTTCTACTAACATGGTTCTTAAATTCTGTATACTAACATCTATGGATCACGGTCCGAATTAAACTGTTATTATTATAGTTATAAATACATTAAAACGAACAGTTCTTAATTATCTGCAAGTTGGCAAAATATTAACTATATTTAAAGCTTTAAATCATTTCCTGTCGACTGTATTGAATAGAAACTAATGGCAGTTGTCGCGTCGCAATTCATCGCATGAAACGGGTCAAATTCTTCATGCTATACAATTCAATAAGAGAAAGTGAAAGCTAATGAGTCATACTGTATACACAGTATAATTATTCAATTCTCAACATGATAATTTTACGTTTCTATGTTTTATATAAAAAGAAATACCACAAGAATAACATATTACATATAATATTTCTATAAACTTTAATTTTCTTAAACTAAAAAATGTGTTACCTATGTATAATATTAAGAAAAAATGTTTTTTTCTATTTTTCCTTCTCTGATACTACTGAAACTGTTGAAAATTATTTTCCTTAATAAAAGGTTACAATATCATTACGTAACCTTGAACGTGAACGGTAATGGTTTATTTTAATATTTCAGCTGTCATAGAGCCATCTGTCAAATGTGCAAGTGCAATGATAAAGAAGCGATTTTATTCGCTAAATTTAATTAAGTATTATTTATTATTACCAAAGAGATAGGATTGGAAAGCTTACCGCTAGGACCTGACTACGTTAAACCCAGGTTTGGCTAGGTGCGTAAAGTAACAAGTCCATCTAACATATCACCGCTACTATTGAAGTTGTAAAATAACTATCAATAATTACATGATAATCTTATTTTTAATTTATTGCCGTCAATGATACAAAATGTTTAAAAAAAAAACTCGAAATATATTTACAAAAGTCAGTTTCTCTCTTCCCAAAGGTACGGTATGTACCTTAAGAGTAGGACAGCTTATTCTAGCTGTTGCTGCACGATTGATTCAGTGTTTCCGACGTCGATAGTAAATTACGCAGTTTCCCCCTCACTGACCGCAATTCTACAACTCTTAAGATTTGTACCGCAAACATCGCAAACGGATAATTCACACTATTAGATCGTTTCTGTTTTTTTTTTACATATAGCGGTTTGTTTTTAAAATGTACTTACGTATTAACTAATAACATAACTATGTTAAACATGTAATTTTAACAGCAATATATTACGAACCTCGGTAACATGAAAAATTACAGTTTGTCAAATACTTCTTCCTGTCAGGCCCGATCTTTAAGCTCTGATACTTAACTAGAATTAAATTAATTAAATTTGAAATGCAAAAAGAAAAGACGTTAATAATATTCTAATTAAGAGGTAAGCCTTGTAAAACGACAAATGGTACGCTTATCACAATATTTTGAAGGCAAGAAAGAAACGCTAACCTCGTTTATCCTCCAATAAGATTTCGCCAACAATCTACGGTTGTAGATCTTCGTTTACACAAGTAACAACGATATGAATATGTCAAATGCGTTAATTTAAAAACAAAACGAAATCGAATCCAACGAGAGTATATCCACGGGTAAAACATTTCCTAATCGTTATTAATAATATTAATATTAGACTGTTTTTTGATTTACCATCATTCACAAAAGCGAGATCGCAAAGTATACAAGCAATAATAAACGATACAAAATCATTGAAGCTCTTATTGCAAAATCTTTTACGGTATTCAAAAGTACACGCTGCGTTTCTTTAGCCACATTTTAAACACTTCGATACATTTTTGTCGTCGCAGTCGTGTACAAATAGTAATTCTAAACTAAGTTATTTACTCAATAAACTCGCATTACTCAAATGCCTTAACGTAAATGCGGCCGGCTTCAATTTCTTCATAGGGCAAAACATGCGACCGTGTCTGAACGGCACATATTTTGCGTCACTTTTTTAGTCTCGGTATATATAATCAACGTTGAGATAAAAGCTTACTTTAGTATCTAATCAATTCCATATTATATGGTTACAAAAAATCTAACAAACTTTATCCTTGACAATATATGTATCGTTGTGTCTTCAAAATTTACATATTATCCGAAGGTGAATAAAAAAATATAAAAAATCATCACAAAAAAACAAAACGGTGTAATAATATTTTATCTAATTTTTTTTTTACAAAAAAAATTAATGCGAGAACTTGCATTAATTTCTTTTTAAAATCGGATTTTTACGCTCGTTGATCGCGAGCGCCTAAATAAAGTGTCAACTTCAACAGAACACGAGTGTTATGACATCGGACTGTGTGAAGGACTAAATTACACATGTATTTATAGCACTACCAATTCATTTTAAATGTATCATCAATAAATGAATGTGGAATTGAATCAAATGTAATAAACACCGAAAGGCAAAGCTAAACGCCGAAGTGTTGTGATAATTATAATGACTAAAGACAATATATTCATGTTTGTAACTTACTCTTTAAGATTAACACATCTAAAGATACATGTGTTGCGTAGGTGTAATTAAACGTATTTGTCACTAAATATCCAATAACAAAATAGAGGATAAAAATGTTTACATAAGACCCAGTTATTAATTGAAAATAATGAGTTGTGTAAGCAAGCCAATCAAAAGCATGCTAACTGCTAACTAAACTTCTTGTTTTTCATGCCCATTTGTTTTTGTGTTGACATGTTTTAAAATGTTTCTCTCCAGAGAAAATGTTTCTCTGAAGGGAAACCTTTTTCTCCGTGTCCGTTGAATATTTGAAGCTTCGTTTTATTATGAATTAATTTTAACCCTTAATTCTTTCTTAATAATTAATAAAAAAAATATTAATTACGTTTTATTAATTATTAAGAATTAAGGGTTCAAATACCACATTCTACGGTCATTTTCCACTATATATGAATACTACATTATACAAAAATGTTTAAGAATCAACGGGCATGACATAACATGTGAAAGAGACTTATTATTAAACGTTATGATCCGCAATCGAACTTGAATAATTCCCAGTACTTAAAGTGCTTACTTAAATGAGGAAAAATTCCGAAAATTCCGATATAAAAAAGTAACATTTGAAACCAGAAATTATTTTAAGACAATAGCTAATGTTACGTTTAAATACCTTAATGTTATAATTAAATATAACCTAAATAGCGTAGGTAAGAAGTAAAACATAATAAATTGTATGAGTTGTTTTTTTTTACTACCAAATATCTCTCAGTGACTAGACAAACCGCAGGAAAGCAGTTTTAAATTAGTTTAAAATACTCTATGAAAGTGTGTTATTAGGAGCAACGGACAATTTCTATTTTAAACTAAACTCTAATTATCAACACACGTCCTATTCGTCTTTTCACTCTATCTCCGTAGAAAACCTTTTAATCAGCCTTCCTGGCTAAGGTTAAATTTTACAAATTTTATCATAAATTGAACCATAAATATAGTATACACAGTATTTAGAAATTCAGAAGTTTTAAAGAATAAAAATTAAAAACCGATAAACTCCCGCAAACTAGTCTGATTTAATAATGTCTATTGGAATTAAAAATATTTGATTTGAAAAATCGGACACAAGACAAAGTGAGATGAAGATAATTCTTTGCGCCGACAAGATTCACGCAAATGCAAAGAGTAATTACTTCCAACTACCTGAGCCAGAAGACGATATCTTGTAAATTTTTTGTTCCATCGACGTTACACCGACTCCGAAAGTAAGTAAAAGGCTATGAACATGAACTACTGAACCGATCGATATAAAGCATTCAAACTTTAATTTTTTTAGTTCAATAACAAACTTTAGATCTATATGTGTATATTTTATTGCTATATATATATTCAAAAGTAGCCTATAAGTTGATCAGGTAAATAGCTATATCCATGCAAAATTTCATGTAAATCGGACCAGTGGTTCTTGCGTGATTGAGTAACAAACAGACACACATCATCTCATTTTTTATATATTAGTATAGATATAGATTACTTTGGTAAGTAATAGTGAAGGGTTAAAATACAATAGACTCGACGAAGATATCCATTTAAGATAGTCTTGCTATTGACGTGTATCAAATTCGTGATTTTAATTGAAATTAGTGATTTGTTCTTTTTTTTTATAAAAGTAACCTGACAATTAGGGCTTGAATTGGAACTCCTGGATTTCAAAGGTTTTTTAGGAAAATAAGTTAATGATAGACGTTCAATCTCAGCCTGACGTTTTTCTGTCCATTTCTTAAGTTGACGGTCCGCCGTCGTAGTTATGCAGTTTACAAAAAAGAATAAAAAATTGAGTTATACATTAAAAAAATAATGTATATAAACAAATCTTACTACACTGCCACCCTTACTCAAGCATCACAAAACAACGGCAAGCATAAGTATAGTACACCGCACAGTATAGCACTAACAATTTGCAGTCCGCCATAATCTGTAATAAGGCAAATTTACATTTACAATGGCTACGTCTATTTTTTTAAGAATTATCGCATTCCAGTTAACACATTATAATACTACTTGACGATATAAATATCGCCATAACCATTATGTTGTCTCATTTACAGAGAATTCTTGTAGATTAACGTTATCATTACGCTACAATACCTTAAGGTTAATAACGATAGCACATTTTTGACCGAGGCACGTTACCTCAGGTGTTAATCAATAAGGCGGAAGGGAAACCTACCCTCGCTGGAAGGGGTTGTTGCAAGTGTCGCGTGGCCGGGCCTTATCGTGGCCGGCACATCAAACGCAACCACCCCCATGTAGCCAATGAGTACATTAACATCGAGGTGCTATTATTACATAGCTCTGGGAGTTGGGTTTGGGCAAAAATGTGGAGCCCAAAAACAATACAAGTCAATGAAGGCAAAATTTAAAATAATGTTATATAATTATTTACCTCTTTTAATTTCTTTGTGACCGTATATACTTATACATACGCGATAATTCAGTCAATTGAAATAGATTTTGATGATTCCTTTTATTGTTAAATGTTTGACGCTTTCAATACTGCTAAATGGCAAAGATTGATACAGCATGTATTACTACTTTACTCTATGCAATTGAAGCAATTAAACATAAATTATAAAGAATAAAAATATAATATCAACATTAAATTCCGGTTTCGCTAATAATCTCTAGATTTAAGGATCTGCTAATCCCCTCGTTTGTTACGGAGGACGATGTTACAAATTTACGGTGTTGGTGTTCAACGTTAGCCGATTTCAAACGGAACCTATTTACCGTTAATAACAATCAACAGGCTGAAGCCACAACTCACGGCATTAGTATTTGAACAATACCGCATACAAGGCGCTTGTCTAAATCATACTATCGCCCGAACGGGCAAATGCGAGAGTCGCGAGCGCATTTGAAATGACAATAGGATAACGGTGCCCTCGCCCGTGTATCAGAGACGGCGCCGACACGAATATCACATTAACGACCTCGTGATCTAAGAAGATTTATATCTGACAAGCGCAAGCGCGGAAAACTATCGCGCCGAATGGGAGCGTTCTGTCAATGCTCGTGGCTCACTCGTGAAAGGGCTTTCTATCGTAACTAATGTGTAAGGCACTAATATAACATATGTTTCAACGGCGTGAAAGATTGCCAACAAATTTATTAATAATACAGTAGATAAACGCCATTGAGTAAACACTAATAGTGTGGAATACGTTGGATAGTTATAAGTGCAGTAATTTACGTTTTGCTGTGAAAAAAATCGTATTAAAATTTAATGAAAATATTCTTCTTTTGTTCATTTTTACATTATGTCACATTTATCCCCATTCTTTTAGTTTCAACTTGTGTACTTTAGTAAACTGTACACTTAATTCTACGTAGAAAAACAATAAAAAGAAACTTAATACTGAAGAGTGAAATCAAGAATAAAAACAAGAAGATTTAACTAATTATGTAAGCGTGTTGATTACCTCTATTTGATACAAGAGTACAAATGTTAAATGTGCGTTCTTGTTACATTTCGCTGAGAATGATTTAACATAAATTAAATTTTTCTAATCGCTCTAAACCGGACAAAATTGAAACAAATATGTAAACTATACACCTTGAGATAGATCACAGATAAATTGATGCAAAAATATTCCAAAAAATATCCATAACGATTTTCCCACACTGGCGTTACATAAATTAACAAGTTAAGAACCTTTATGCATAAATCAGTAAAAAAAATCTTAATGTAATTATTAATAGACCAAAATCAGTAACGTAATTTTGCTTTATCTACTAAAGAGGTATAAAATTTCTGCTTTTAATAAAAGAAATATTATTACACTAATAAAATATTTAACATGATGTTCGTGACATAGCTAAAATAAGTTGATTGCACGGATCATTGACCCCGCGCCAAATGTCGAGAACAATACTTAATGGAATACTACGCAGTGATCTGCGTATCGCGACATGATCTTAAAATATTTTATGACGAATAGATATCCAAACGAGAGTTCATAGTACGGACTTGCTTGGGGCAAAAAAAATTTAAAGCGTGAATTGATTCGAGTCGACTATGTTAAACAGACAGTCTTCGAATTAAAATTATGATGCATCCGATACCGATATCCAGACGATATATCACAATCGGCGATATCGATTTGGTTTGCCGATACATCGATACATTTTGAATTCCGCGCTACAGGTGCACAATTTGTAATCGGGCCATCCCCTCGCTTAATTCGTTCATGTAAACGTTGAACAATTTTTTGACGTTCGGGAATCTCCGCTTTTTATAACTTCCTTCCGCTAGTTGCTAGATGTCATTTATCGCTTCAATGCGAAAAAATATTATATGGTCGAGTAATGGCCACTGTTTCTATATCTTCTATCCCGAACCCGCAGCTTTATCTTTGAAGCACGCACTGTTGCATCTCGAGACACCCCTAATTAAACGGCATTAAAGATTTTATCTATTTACGCTTTGATAAAATATACTATATTGGTATATTGAAAGAAACGCAGTTAAATAAAAACGAAACATTGTTAAATCAAATTAGTGTTACGGTTAATCTGATACGATTCCCATAGAAAAGGACTCTAAAATATTCGAAAGTCAATAGAGTTTATATCAAATGTATTGGCGTATTTTAAAGCTCGATAATGATTAACAAAAAATAAAAAATAAACTTGAGGATAAATCATTTTAATTTTATACAATTTTTATTATTGTAGGTAAAAGGAAAATACTATTAAGCTCTTTTATAGCATAGCTGAACAATTTTTTACGGCAAAGCTGAATCCAATTAAAAAATTGTCAGCTAAATAAAAGATACAATAAACCTAAACATTAGACAAATTCAAATGGTTACAAAGAATGTCATCATTCCTTGCGTCAAGGCTAAGGTTAATACTTGTACAAGCATAGTATTGTAAGTATTATTCCTAATATTCAACTAATAAGATAGAAATAATATCTTAATTACAGATTGGCCGTTGGTCGAAGGTCGTGGGTTGGATTCCCACACAGGACAAAATATTTGTGAGCAGAAGTATTTGTTCTGTGGCTGGGTGTTAATTATCTATATAAGTATGCATTTAAAATATATGTGTATAAATATCAGTCGTCTGGTTACCATACTTAAATCTCTAGGCTCTGTCTAGCTTAGGATCAGACGGCCGTATATGAGATATTCCTTGATATTTATTTACATTTTTACTGCGTTACACCTTAATGAAGTCTTTAACATGATATTTTGCAAAGCCAATACAAGAAAAATTGATGACAGCTTATTCAGACTAACATCTGAAAACTCTATGGTAACCGTTCCATAACCATAATGTTCTCTTTGTAATTCGTGAAGGAATTTAATTATAATTAAAAATATAATTCTTTCTTCTTATTTCGCTTTAGTTATTTAGTGCTGATTAGATATCAAACAAGTGTTCATAACGACACAGTGCTATACAGAACTTGTTATGCAGTGATGCCACTCTAGACAGATTCTGCCTCTATAATACTCTCAAAATACATTTCCTATTTTATAAAGATGTTCGCTGTTGTATGTTCGTAGTTAAAGATTCCATAACAATTAAATTTAATAAGGATCTAATCTTGAAATGAAATTTCTTTGCACTACAAAAATAATTTACACGGGCGGAAATATCACGTAACTTGCGTGCAAAAAATGATTCGGAAGATTTAAGAATCTCCGCTCTTTTAAAGTCTGATTGATGACACATATGAGGGACAGTTTGCAAAGTTGTTTTAGGTTCTACTTTACCGAGTACTAAAGAACAAGAGTGTTTGAAACAACAAGATCAGAATAAAAACCGAAAATTCGTAAATTAGTTTCAACAATGTGCAGTATTTGCTTAAATACATGAAATCATTCCAACAATAACTTCCTACCTTATATACATCTAATCGTAAAATAAAGCATAAAATTTCAGTAGATATAAAGAGTAGAAAGGGCCGTAAATAAAAATTCCAATATAGCGGTTATCAAAGCTATTCAAGTTCTGAATATCGTTAGGAAAAAATTTTTATTCTTAAAAAAAAATACGTGACATGACGAGCATCTCGTGAGCCAAATGGTAAATGACGCCCATAACAACACAAAGCCACAATACAATATTTTTCATATAAGTTTGTTCAAATTAACTTTTATCTGTTTATGCTTACATTTCAGCAAATAAAATTTGTGTTAATTTCAAAAAGGATTTACTTTTATCAGTTAATGATATTAGTTTGAGACTTACAGTCCCCTTCAGATTAGTTACGTACCTTTTTCGCAACAAATCAAAAGAAGCTATCCTTTTCATTTGAAAGCAATCTAAAAGATAACATCGAATGAGACACGCATTTGTTTATTGTGAAATAAAATCAGTCTTTCTTTACTACGATTGTGGTTTTGTTTAACAACTCGTTAGCTGATTTTAAAGGTTATGGCGTATTTAAAATGTTTTATTTTCAATTTCAAATAACTATGTTTCACCGAGAAGTCACCAGACTATTTCGATTTATTTATTAAGATATGAAATAAGGCTTAGCCTAAAATGATTTATTAACATATAGTATTGAATATATAGCAGAATGAAATATAAATAATTTTTAAAAAGGACATTATTCTCACTCTTTATACTTCCTTCATATAAATATTACCACTACGCGAAACGGACCTTCTTCAATTTGGAATTTCATTCCCATAAATTGTTTTCTTTTTTTTTCATATATCTTGCGGAGAAAAATGTAATCATTTACGTGAAAGACAGGTGTCAGCTTTATTATTCCGAAAAACACTGTCCGAATGGATTCTGCTTGTCATAAAGGTGAGAGGAATGACTTGTTAGAAAATTGTTCAATTTAATTATGGTTTGATTCTGCGATTATAAAAAGACATTCAGTATCTTTATTGTATTGTTTAGAGTCTGATGGTGAGTTTTTTATATCGGTAACTTTTTTAATTTTACACTTTATTTTCCATAATTTTCAATGAGGAAAAAGGGGGAAGTGATCTGCGGTATGCACGGTAAGTATGATATATGAATAAAAAAAAAACTCTTTTGCAGAGATGGTATCACTGACATGCCAATTATTATACCGCCAAGCACAATTGTGTTCTGGCATGAAGGACAATAATGCCAGAGTAATTACTGGAATATGAATCTTTCATTAACTCTTTAAAAAAAATTTTTACACATCTTGGATCTCAATTGTTTACCCAGAAAATATACAAATAAGAAAATAATACGTGAAGTAATAAATATTCACCAATTTTTGCTCAGCAAATCGTTATTTGTCAATATAACTCTATAAGTTATTTGTCAATAAATAGAATTTTTATAAACGTTCGTAAAGTGTGCTGTAGTATCTTGTGTATTTCATATCGAATTCAGAGATTCAGAAATTCGATTTGCTTCAGCAACCGAACGATTTTTCGTTATATTAGAGCTGAGTCAACATTTTGTTTTTTAATGTTTTAAAAGAAAGTTTAAAACAAACAAGGAAGTCGAAATTATAAGAAAATATAGTTTAAATAATAAACCATCATTAATTATTTACTAAAATTCTCCAAAATAAGACAGCAGTTTAAGGAGAATTTTAGAAATTTTCAAAAACTTGAAAATTGCATTAAGTCCCACTTTTACCGTTGCTAAAAAGAGCCACTTCCTTTGTAAAGTGAGGTACAAAGATTATTCAAGATTGGCGTCAACTTGGTAGCATCGAGGAATCTTTTCAAAGCATGCTAATGAACTGTCGAGGAAGTTATTTTTAAGAAGTCTAGGTGGCTGCAGCAAATTTTACCTAGGAAGTTTAAAACATTTGAATCTGCAATACGTTTAAATAAAGCGTCGTTATGTTTAGTTATTGACTTGTTACCTGTTACATTTTGTCTGTTTATTGAAATCATAATTATTCCCCTCAAATCG
>DWHQ01001427.1:0-10865 GCA_018247955.1 Eurytides marcellus marcellus | reverse complement strand
CCATCCACCTCACTCATCGGATGAAACATGGAAGCAAAAACACTTCACGCGCGATTTTCAGTGAGGTCATGGTACTTATCTGGTTCGATTCGGCCCATTCAGCAGCGGGAGCAGCTGCTTGGCTCCTACCACCGTTAATGTATTTGATTTAAATTATTATGCTTATTTATTATTATAGGTCCCATTGCTGGAGAAACATCGTCTCTATGGAGAACGTCTCTACGGTTACGAACTGAAATAAGTAAGTTAGTAAGAATTATTTTTTATTTGTATATCTTCCGGTCAATCACCAACGTGAATGCGTGTTTCAATAGAAACCTATTGGATGTAACCCCACCTTACACTTTCCAACCAACCAATTTGCCAACGCTATATTTCAATATGGTAGCTAGAGTTCGGACGCGCGCTTTTAATGGTCCCTCGCAATTTCAGTTATCACTGACGTAATCAAATTGGCGACTGAAGGCTATGCAGCAGGTTCGCGGTTCGAGGTCGACGTCACGAAAAATTGCAACAAGGCGTAATATCAACTCCGATAATCCTCATGCACCTTTACTTTTCTGAAATATTTTAACGAGCGCCTGGTAACTTGTTAGGCGAGTTCAGCGCATTTGCAATTATGAGGAGAGCACTCTAATTGCTCCAGGTACCGTCGGCCTTCGCTAACTTATGTCCTTTAAGAACATCATAGTAGTTTTGAGTAAAATTATAACTATTAAGGCGCCTCACTAATGAATAAAGAATCGTTATGAAATTCCTTTAATCTGAATACTAATAAACTTTTAGGTATAAAAATGTATATTTTGTTTTTTATTTCGCAAGAACATATTGAATTAATTATAGTCTGTTAAAAGAAGTGCACGATTTTATACAAAAAAAAAGGATTTAACTTTTGGTATTGAATACTTTAATAATATCAAGGCTGTAGGTGTAATTCTTTTTTCATATTGAAAGGAAGGTTACAAGCGATTATTTTGGTGAAAAAAAATGCGTTGCTCACAGTTGGCTTTAACGAAAATGAAACCGTGTGTGTACTCGTAAAAATTTATTTCACAAAACAGAGCGTTCCGATTACGTAGCAAACCAAACACACATTCACTGGGTCGCATATTGAGGTTTTCATAGCTTTTATAGTTCAGCGCGCTCGGCTATTTAGTCTGCTTATTATTCGCCCGTAATAAAACGAAAATCATAATGTTGTTTTTACTAAAAATACAAGTTTGGCGGATCGTATTTTCGCCTCATAATACATAAAAAAAAACATTGATAACGTAGGATTAAATCTCAAAGGTATTTAATGGGTTATTGAGACCACGAACCCATCTAGGCATATCAGACAATAACAACACACCGTAAAGAATACATTATATAATGTTATGTAAAAGAATTAATAAAACGATACGTATTCTAAATCTCAAACAATAATAATATGAATATATGTTCAAGAAGCTGGTATAGGTTAAAGCTTTTAGTCTGATCTCGGTAATCAAGGTCGACTTTTAAGATGAGGTTATCTAAAAAATATATGATGCTACTTTTTCATGTTCCTAAAGCGTTTCTCTTACCATAATAAAACGGAATATCCACCCAAACATTTCTTTCTAAATTCCAAACGGTTAGTGATTAACTACTTATACCATCTGATTTATAATTGGGTTCTAAAAGCACTAGCTACTCACTTTAACATTAATCACATCGAATCAATATTGAACGATACGTAGCGAATCTAACGGCCTTCAGTAAAATGATGGTCTTGTGTTGCCATGAACAAAAATACTCAAACATAGTCAAGGTTGTCGAACGATTGTAATCCGGATAACGATGTTTGATTAGATGGTGCAGGTGTGCTCGGTGTACCTTGACGCTCTTCGCATGAACTGTTGTCGGATGGCAAAAACAAAAGACCATTTTTAAACGTAGCCTCCTGGTAGTTTCGAAAATAAACACAGTACAGACTACTTCAATCTATGAATCACGTTCGTTACGATAGCTACTGTGTATATCAATCAATCAGTCAATCAATGATTTATTTATTGTCCAGTTACAGGTTACATAAAAGAAGGTATATACAGTACATTTCACTATAACTTGAATTTTTGGCGTACAATATTTTAATAGTTATTT
This sequence comes from Eurytides marcellus marcellus, assembly GCA_018247955.1. Taxonomy (NCBI): domain Eukaryota; kingdom Metazoa; phylum Arthropoda; class Insecta; order Lepidoptera; family Papilionidae; genus Eurytides; species Eurytides marcellus. The sequence goes on along the minus strand of DWHQ01001427.1, from coordinate 8,741 downwards.
AGTAAAATTGATAATTCTGATAACTTTTCAGAAGAATTTACACACAGCGTTTTTTATAGTATCAAAATATTATGTTTTTTTAATACTTGTGGTCGTAAATAATGACTGTATACACTTAGAAAATATAGCAAAAGTTTCTTTCGCAAACATCGGCTTTGTTATAAACGGCGGAACGTTTACTCGGAAGAATCCCGTCTTCTCTCAAGAAAAAGTCTGCGATTGCATTTTTAATTTCACGAGTGGCTCTGTAGCAATAGTATCTTACGAACAAGAACGGTACAATTGATGCAACTTTATATGCGTTTATGATGCAGTCATGGAGCTCAATATTATAAATGCGAGCGACTACATTAACGGTATTTTTTTATCTTTTAAAAGATTTTATTCATAAAATTTTGTTTAAAAATTGCTTTACTTTTAGCACATACGAAGATATTTGAGGTTAATATTCTGCATTCGAGCAATTTGAAGTAAAAGTAACCATCAGTGAAAGTGATACAGACACAGGAATGGAAAGAAAAAAAAAATGGTCACTCTTTTGATTATACATTAGTGATCTAAAATTTATTCTATTTTTATAACTTTGTATGCATTGCTAAAAGCTTTTTTTTTGTAGGAAGTCTTTAAAATAGAAAAAAAAAACATACTGTGTCACTATCTCCTCTGAATATTACAACTTTGCCAAAAAATTTACTATTTCATTGTAATGTTACTCCTGGAAAGTAGAACTGATCAACGAACATTTTCAAGATTATATTATTAGCAGTTAATGTAAACATTTTTATAATGTTGCTAAAGATGTTCTGCGAACGGTCAAAATATCGTTAATTCGTAATATAATATCTCTGTCATTCCGATTAGCTTCGTAACCTTAATGTTAGTCATTAGCATCTCTAATAGCGTCGTTATCAAGCTCCAGTTCTTCGCATGTCTAAAGGTAGGCAGGACAAATAAAGAGGTAAATGTGAAAACGTTGAGCATAAAATATTAGCAAATAATATAAACGCCCAGTTATTGACCTGTGTAGATTAAGCTATGGATTTTTAAATATTTATTGCACATCTATAATATTTACAGCACGTACATTATACGTACTGTAAGTTATAACAAAAGTAAATAGGACACGATTTTCTAGCGACACCAAAAAGGATCTATTTTTTTGTTTTAAGGGATTTGAAATAGCTTTACTTAAAAAAATAGAAAGCGGTGTAAAGAAAAGCATTTGTACCAAATGTGTATACGTACATTTGGTACAAATACTTTTCTTCCGACCGTGAGGATTTGAAAAGTAGAATCGTAGTGTTTTGTAACTATAAACTTCAGCCTCAGTTATTTACCATTAGGTAGACCGCTTGATTAGCCGGGTTTATTAAAAAACACATTGAAATTTTGAAAATTTAAAAATTTACATATTGAAATTTATATCATTACAAAATATCAGTTTATATTAGTGGAATACACAAGGAGTTGTGTAATTAAATGATAGAGATATGAGTCTCATTATGTTATGTAATATATAATTACGTCATACTTTATTGTATTAAAAAAGGCGATATAAAATAATACATTCGTATGTTAAAATATATACTAAAGAAATACGAAAGAGAGATATTTAACAAAATTTAAAGCATTCGACGACAACCTGTGGTATAAAGAGCTCTGAACAAGCTATTGTTAACGTAATACGGAAAACAAAAAAAAGACAATTCTATTATCGTATATCCGAATGAACACAAAACCTACACATTAACACACAATATAACAGAACATAATGATGATATAATACATATGTATATATATATATACGATGATGCATTATATGATATGATGATAATGAAGAGATTTTTTAAAGCCATTTAATAATGATATATCACGGCATATGATTTTTGGAGACTGCAAGTCGTATCTTTTACAATTCCCTAATATATAAATATTTTATTCCTAAATTGTTGATTTATGGTAAAGTGTCTATCACAAGTTTGCAGACGCCATAGAACGTAGTAAAATTGTTGTCATTAATATACAAGATATTTTCCTAGATTCACGTATCAAGACATAATAATAAAAAACCGCGATACATTTTCAAAAATCATGTACACAAACATTAGTGTATGGCAATTCATGTGAAATAATACACGTATTAATATTCACACCGTGTCGTTGACACTGCGTAGGAATCTTCCTAACCTTATCGTATGAGTTATTGGTGTCCCTCTGTTTGCATGGTAATATTGTCCTTTCCATGCATATGCTTATAATGTTGTAATATTGTATAAGATTGTAATTTTTAACTACAAAATCTGATACATTCCTTACAATATACGTAATATTGATTTATGGACAATTTTCCGTGTTAGGTAATTGTCAACACATGAGTGTGAATACAAAAATATAGAATTTGTTTTGATTGAAATTTTCCTTATTATTACTTGTTAACCAAAGTTATACATACATGTCCCCATAATGGCGTCCGTTTTTAAGCAAACAATACAAGTCATACGAAATAGTGTTGACCTGTGCTATAACATTTTTGTAATGCATCTGTGAAGGTATAGATATTAATATATATAGACCTAATACTTTTTTTACTGTTTTTTACCGTTTAGAAATATAAATTTAAATAAATAAAACTATTAAATATTATTTAGGACCTCTTATCTCACCCATATGTTTTCCAGTTCTTGGTAAATATTACACTTATAATGTTATCACTGCACTAAGAGTTGCATGCGAGTCGCAGGGGCGATAACCTTGCCTCATGACTGACAAGAATATTGTTTCCTTTTACGATAGAGACAATTACAAACTTTATTGTACGATAAATAATCAGTTATACATAATTTACGAAATATACTGCACACATATGAGTACACTGAATGATAAACGTGATATTGAAAAGGGTACAAATTAATAAGGAACCCATTTGATAGGTATCGAATCTGAAAGACTCCGTTTTCAATGCCTTTGAGTGTTTATAACGGGCTTTAGTACGGCATTCATGAACATTCGAAAAAAGTCATTGAGGATTCGATCAAACGGTACAAATCACGACCATCAGATTCTTCCTTAACTTTATACAAGTTAAGGAAGTAAATGATAGTCGAATATTATTTGTTGCCGATGATTTAAATGTGACAATTAAATATAATTATATATTAATGAAAAACTCGTTAGTCTCCCATTGCAGGGTGAAGGCTTATCTTTTCTACTCATCTGTATTACATACACAAATATACATAATAGTAAATTCAACATTATTACATGTAATATCCTACACACATATATCCTTTGTAACAATAATCATAACATGTTTAAATTATTCTCTAAATCAGTAATTCAACCTCGTTTATTTTTACATTATATCAATATCAATCATCAGCCTCTGTTACGTAATATACGGTGGTAAAAGTTTCTTGCAATAATGAATAGTTGTTCGCTTTACATTAAAAGGATATGTTTATATAATGTAATATATTTATATTCTTTCTTCAAACGTACTTTGTTTTGCGATAAAATTCTTTACAAATCTTTTCATATATACCTACAGGTGAAGTAACTCACCTGTTTCCTAGTATTACAAAATCTGATAAAATGTTTATCCTTGAACATTATCTATAGTGTCGATATGCAAAATAGGAAAAAAGAAATAAAAATTAGAAAATATCGATAACATTGCACGTGTCGTAATAATCTCTACGCAAGTACCGTAGTCGAGATAAGGAAAGCGACTGCTTTATGTCGAATTGCGTATGAATGTGCATTTGTTTTGTGAAACATTACATATTGGCCGCGGTTACAATTGTGTGAATTTCAATTTTGGGTCATGGTTCCCTTTTTCGTAAGTTTTTCAGGATAAAAGTATCCTTAACTGTATAAATTAATACATAGGGTATATAGTACATAGGTCCTCCGTCCCTCAAAGTTGTGTTTTGCCAAAATATTGCAAATCGGTGTTTCGTTGCGTATAAAATGCTGGTTTGTCCATAACTATAATAAAAAACAATTCCTTATTTTTTGTTTGAATGTTCTTTTTAAAACTTTTCTTCAATATATCTTTTACGTAATAATAAAACTGACTATTAAAACATGTAAGAACACTTTGACGACCAAGCAATAGTAGCTTCTCTAGTGGCTTCTGCTGAGCACTCGCGAGTCTCACGACATTGTTGATTTTATATTAAAAAACTTTTTTTGCACAAAAGTAAAAAAAAAAATTAGACGCAGTCTTGTTGAAGAGTTTCTTGTTTTTTTTCTCTCTAGATAGGCCTTAATTAGTCAGCTAGTGGTAGTTTTCTTGTCATTCAAAATAAGCTTGAAACAAGCATGTCTTGATATTGATTTTCGTTTGTGCGTTTTTCTTACCGGAGGTCGGTCCTCGTACGAACTTGACTGTTGCAGCAGCAACAGAACTTCAGAATACTATGGAACAATACCTCGCTTGTTTCCAAACTGAACATTTGTAAAGGCATAATGACTAAGAATAATTTTGATGATGTTAGTACTTTTAACCAACTTTAAAAAAAGAGGTGCGCAATTTTCACGCATTGTAAACTGACTTTCATGATTTTAAACTGAACAAACCTATACAAATTTAATATTTATGAAATTTTATCCTAAACTTCGAAGATACATCAGGAAATACTTTAAAATCAAATAGGAAGTGTGTTAATATTATTAGATTTATAAAAAGCTGGGTTTTATTTCATTTAAAAAAATATGTATTATATAAGATAAAAAACTTAATGACCTAAAACGAATTAAAATTATATCGCCATGAAGAACGGCTTTGTTGATATTGCAATAACCCGGTTAAAATATTATCTTGCGCGTCCGTATCTACTCAAGTTGCGTGTATAGCATCATTTTTATTTAAACACGTTTCTAAGGCCACAAACACACAACGCTACATCATATTAAGCTCTCAACTGTAGTTAATTCAAATTTATCACTTTCAATTGCATTTTATCTCGTAACATCCGTAATTAACTCACTTTATCGTAGAAGAACTTACGAGGCGGTTAAGTAACGCGTTTTATAATGGAATGTACACAGTAATGTAACGTGAAAGTGTTATTACATCCAATTGTTAAAGATGACTGTATATTTTACTATTGATTACGCGGGAAAATTTTGCGAAAGTTCCTCACTATTGAAAAACGCGATGACTGGTACTTTATTTTGTACAGTCAGCGTCGCTTATTGTCATAGCGTAGCGTATTGGTTTTAGTCTATGCAATTATGAAGCTAACTAATATGATTTCGAATTTATATAAATAAGTCGGGATTTTCGAGTGGATCATTTTTAATTCGGAGAATAACTGGACGGTTTCAATCATATATTGTGGCGTCCAATTTTCCGTCCGGGTATACAAGGCACGTGCTAGAATACAAGTGTCGTATCAATAATTCATTGGGATGACGGATGGCGGTCATAACTCCGGCGGGCGATTGCAGCTGCGGGCCTATGCCCCAGTTGGCCGCTCTCGTTTCTGTCCCCTAATATCCGACCTACTTATGGAGTCATCCCAGTTGGCTGAAACGCCAGTGGTATGTTAACATGCTGTTTTTCCAACATTATAACATCTATTCTTACTGATGCATAATTTTATTCACGAACAAGTGAGTTTTTCGAGCGGTCTAACAATCACTTGTTGTATTTGAATGTGTGTATATTAGTCTTATAAATGTTATGAATCTGAAAATCTGTTTATTTTTTGGTCTTCTTTTGACTGAGCTGTAGATTTCATTTTTTATAGATGTAGCATTACGAAATAAGTCTCATAGGCAAAATTTATATTCACGCAATCGAAGAAAAGATTCCAATATATTCGTAATATACAATATTTTGCATGCATTTTTAATATACAAAAAGAACCTCAAAAGGGGGGGAGGGTAAACATTTCCAGTTACTCTACCGCCAAGCAGTAATGTGTAAGCAACACTATGTTCCAGTTTGAAGGGCAATGTTTCCAGCGTAATTATTGTGTATAGTTATAACATTATACATATATTACTCTAGCATTGGGAATGATGTGATCGACTCTAGGCTATTTCAAGATTAGAGGAATTTATAAAAATTGTAAATTTAATAAAAAAAAGAGAGAGTTAAAGTCCCACTGAGTTTTGTTTCGCCTGTTCGTGTACGGACTGAGGCATTTTTTTCTCGAACAGGTAGTAGAATCATAAGACTTCTAAAAGTGATTGTAAACCAATCCAATTTTGAATAATCTTTTTTTACTTTAGACTTTGACATCTTGTGAAGAGCACAGCGTATGTGCAAGCAGGTTCTCTATGTTATTATCAAGCGCGTCGCATACAAACAACAACTTTATATTTAAAAAAAAAAAGCAAGTACTGTACCTCTCAGAGACTTCCCTGGCCGACCCGTTATCAAGAGTCGACAATTTTATGTTGCCGTGGAATTTAATGTTTTTTTTTTTATGGGAAGCGTTGATTAACGATCATATTGTTGATCCGATTATAAAGCTGTTCTTTAGAGGCAATTACCACATATACATCTTAGTAAACTGAATAATGTAATTGAGATATTGGTTGGATGGTATTAATCGATTAGTCAATTTTATCAACTCCTGACTCTACGTGTTTTTCGGATGATCAACTCTTTTTTTCCTATAGCATTAGTATTTGTCAAATTTTTTTTTTAAATATTTTGACAAATATTAATGTCTTTTACGTTTCTCATTCACTCACATAGAATAAAATACAACCAAGAACAATTGCGCCTAATATTATTTTAATATTTTAATGAACGCTCATTTGTTATAAGTCTCTTTGTATTTTCGGGTAACAAAGTCGGTATAAAATTCTGGCCTGCCCGACGTGTATTGCTTCTGGTTGCCGTAGTTACGAATGCAAATTCGAAATAGTTAAAGTGGAAGCGGCTTGTGTTGCTCACAGTCGTATATCTACAGAATCTAGGTGTCGTCATCTATTATGATTACGTTCACGATACTCTCCTTTATTGCATCCAACACGAATAGCTTATGGAAGTAGTTTCTAGTGTGTTAAGCGAAATTGATCTTTGTAAATATTGAAATAAAGAGGTATTTTGGACGAGTTAGTGTTTATCTGTCTTCTTATACAAATTTCTGTAATAAAATTAAGAAGACACACTCGATATTACGCGTCGTTTGGCGGCTCTTAGTTATTATCGTTCCTCGTCTGTTAAAGTAGAAGTTATGCCATGTAAACGCTTATTTATTGATCGGTTATACAGGTTTTTTATGTTTATTAGTCTTAAGAGCGCGTACGCTACGAGCATATGTGTTTTCATTTCTTTTTTTTTTTAGTTTTGGAGGGGTTTAAACATGGGAGAAGATGATTTGATACATTCTATTATTTTCAGGTCGAAAAATTCATACACACACACACACACACACACACACAGAGACAACTATCTGCACTTCCACTCCACTTTGAACTATTTATTCAGGTTATCACGTGACACCGTGATATTATGAGCAAGAGTAAAGCTTACCAGCAGGAGCCCTACCGTCTCATTACCAACATAAACATAACATTATTGTTACGAAAAGACATGCCTATAAATAGAATGTGCATTGTTTGTAATAATAATTCAAAAAAGTATGAATATTTGTTTTTGCACACACCAAATGTGTGTACGCTTATGTCATATTTCTTACGATTTCAAGTTACAATTAAACATTGCATATTTAGCTTAATGGGTTTTTTGTAGTATGCTACTCAAAGTTTAAGTTTAGATATTTGCTTTACAACACTTGATTAAAGATAATAAACACTTTTGACGTAAAAATAACTATTTTAGAAGTTTTATTTATTCGAAACAGATCGGCGGACAATAGAAGTGCTTTTTGGTGGATTTGCTTAAAATTTAAAGGAAGCTACAGATGCAATGAGAGTTTAGACGCGGACCTCGTCGCATTACCAACCCCACGTTTCATCTGCACTTTGCATCTAAAGCGAGGGTGTTTTCCCACACCCCACATGTGCGACAAATCTGTGCGCTGAATGAACTGCCAGTTTACTTTGACCTCCTAGTTAAGGAGCTACGTTGCCTTATTGTACTGCATACCGGCGCTCTTTGTTCCGTTATAGGTCTTTTTAGTTGGATAATATTCATGTGAACGCTGCGACGCTGCGTTCACACAGATCCCTTTTGTGCCTGCGATACACACGGCTGTTAAATTTGATGTCCGTCGGACATGATGATTTATCCTTTCATATAGTACTACATGCACTATTTTATATACGTATGTTTGTCAAATTTATTTGCATTTATTTTTACCTTAAGTTGACAACTAAATCTTAAGCTATGTATTTCAAGTAGTAGGTATTGTCAATGACTAACATAACAAATTTAATCCTGATCAGAGGAGAACCCGTAAAATCTTTTATAGTTAATTAAATTTTGTATCTTTTCTATATCAAAGCTAGTATATTAGTATAAGTCCAGTGTATACTGTAAATGAGTTTGTGAATATGAATTCCAAATCCGTCACCCCTCTTCTAATTATACTTGCGAAAGTTTACAGCTCATTGGTGCGTGTATAGGTCAATTCGCACATTCATTATTTCCCTACACATAATTCATACATTTTCTAAGTTTGCTCGATTATAATAACTTATTTTGTACACAGACGAGACTTCTTGCTATTTATGTCATAATTATTATTCACTGTCTATAAGCCGTTAATAAGTTATTATTTTTGAAGTGATAGCTTTTTATGGGAGGGTAAACC
>DWHQ01001426.1:0-10867 GCA_018247955.1 Eurytides marcellus marcellus | reverse complement strand
TATATATACATATATATATATATGATTTGAATTGACGATACATTTATACTGCTGTGCTTTCAATCGAAATCAAAAAGAGTGGTTCGACAAATATATACCTGTACGATGTGAATGAGTTTGTCTGAGTTTGTTTGACTTGCACTATGCACTAAGGCTAAGGGATTTGAGTAAGGCCTTTCTATGTTTGGTCCATCAGGCATAAGTTCATTACGAATACATCAATACATTCATCAATTGGTACAACAGTGATTCGGTCGAAAACCGAGTTACAGTCGTAAGGATAGAAGAGTGCGTGAACCAAGAAGTGTCCGTGACTGAAAAAACTAATTGATATCGGGAACACTTTTGGATTCATTCGACAGTTCTACTTTTAACTTTACGGTGCAATTTCGTCAGGTGAATGGGATCTATTTGTGCTATAGAGTACGATCAGTCTGTGGTTTTAAGTTAGTCACGATTTTAGTCATAGGGACGACGTCCCTGATTATCTTACTAATAATTTTACCAGGTATTGATTTAAGGACTAGATCTAAGAATTTTTACAAAATATAATTATTTAAAAGGTGTTTTAATTTAATAATCTGAAATATTTCTTTTCTAAATATTTTTAAAAATATCGATGCATTTTGACTAAGTGTCAAACGGTTATAATAAAGAAATAAATGATAATCGTTTGCGTTCTTTCCTTAATTTCTAACTTGGATAAAAATATAGATTAAGAATTATTTTTTCATATTGAATAAGAACACTGTAGATAATATTGATATCAAATGTCATTTACAAACACACTTGTGAGTTACTTATACATACTTAAGGTTTGGCTTTGCACATGCAAGACAGTTGTTTCATTTTTGTTGTTGGTATTCATTTCGTTCACATTGATTTTATGACACAAAAACTACGAATTGACGACAAATTGTAATATTCTACGGTAATCAATAGAAGAGTTGATAATATTTTTAAAAACGATATAGATTAATCACAAGCTAATGTTTGTTATTGTCACAAACAATAATGGGCTTTGATATCAAAAGATTTCAAGGTGACGTAGATGAGGAACTCATTTGTCCTATTTGTTCAGGAGTTTTAGAGGATCCATTGCAGGTGTGTTTTTCTTTTGCGGTCCTTTTGTAATTTTAGTATTTGTCGCAATGGCCTATATAAGTTGATGTTCTTAGGCACCAGCTTGCGAGCACGCATTTTGTCGTGCATGTATTACTGAATGGATAAGTCGGCAGCCTACCTGCCCTGTTGACCGTCAAGCAGTCACCGCGAGCCAGTTAAGACCAGTTCCAAGAATACTGCGTAACCTACTATCCAGGTATCATTTCGTAACTTTTATGTGATCATCCTTACAACACACAAAATCTTATTACGTTACGCATAGTTAAGACTTCAACAAAGTATGAAAATATTTTTCCACAATGTATTTAAATTTAATTTTTTTGTTATTGATATAATTAATTTTACTATAATTTATTAAAATTTACTAATATAGTAAGAAAAAAAATATACTTTTATAGCCTATAAAAGTATATTTTTTTTTATTTCATAATTAAAAAATCTCCCTTAAATCATATTAAACTACCATATCATAGAAATAAATATAAATAAAATTCATACAAAAGCATGTTATATATTGATTTCAACCTATTATATAGTTTTTATTTATCTAGTTTGGCTTTAATCAATAATGGGTACAGAGCAATAACCTAGCACAACGTTATATACAACAATGTTATACTCTTAAATCTGCTCTATTTTAACAAAGTAAGTAGTTTAGCAACAAAAACCAAACTGAACATTGATTTATACCATCTTTTTATTGACCTCATTGTCTTATATAATCTATATATCAAGAGCAGAAAACAATTTTGTTGTACCTCAAAGAATTCAAGTTTACACCACGGCCAAAAAAACAATTTAAAAAATTTATAACCATAGAAATTTGAAATTTGGAATATATTTTTCTCATTAATAATCTTTTTAAACCATAATTGACACAGTTAGCTGGAATATCCTAAAATTACAATCAATGTCAATATTTATTTGTGAAATAAAATTAAATATGATATTTGTTAAAACACATTAAATTACATTTAATAAATTATTTATTGTTTACATTCATATAATGTATTGATTTAAAAAATCTATAAAATATAAAAAATCTTTCTAACTCCTAGATTGTGTACCAGCTGCGACAATGCACCCCATGGTTGTAATGCAGTTTTAAAACTGGATTCCCTTGCATCACATCTTGTTGAATGTAAGAATATAGTATTTATTCTGTTGAATTATCTATTGTTATCATTAAACATTATTTTAAGGATAAGTGTTTATGTTTTTAAAGGTTACTCGCCAGTTTATTTGTAAGGATTAAAACAAAAACAATTCATGTTCCAGGTGAATACAACCCTAAAAGACTAATGCCATGTGAAGCAGGTTGTGGTCTTGTAATACCTAAAGATGAACTAGCTGATCATAATTGTGTTCGTGAACTACGAGCATTAATTTCCACACAGCAAAGCAAACTAACAGACTATCAACAAGAGCTGACAGAACAGAGGCTTATTATAAATGAACATAAAAGAGAGTTGGCATTGTTAAAGGTAGGCCCATATATTTTATATAAAACTTATCAAAATACCAAGTAAGTGTTTAATGATAAGGGTCAAATTTGGCCATAATAGCAGTGTTAGTGTTTTTAACTAATTAATAAGCTCAACAACTGTTTGACTCTGTGCTGAGCTTATCATTCAAAGAAAGAATATGCTAAAAAACTATTAATCTTTTATAATTTCTTTGTAAACATTATTTAAACTGGAACACACTCGGCAATGGTTTTGTACATGTGGGCATAGACTATGCAAAACAGTTATACCACTAATTTGGTTCTTGGGTTGCAATTAACAATACTAAATGAGTGAAAATTGTTCTCCAGCCTAAAAGAAAATAATGATTACCCTAATATTATTAACCATGTAATGGATATGGTTAGTAATCTTACATCTTACTAATAATTTTACTTATATCATAAGTATTACTTTTACAAACTTTGAATTTTTTATAATAATCTGAAAAGTGTGCTATTTGGGCATATTATCTTAGCATCCAAGTAACCATTTATCAAGTACCATGATAATAACCATATTAAATAGTATTGTATCTGCATAACCACTGTTTAATAAACAAGTTGTTTATCACGGACTTATGACTTATATAAATAAAATTAATTTGGCTTATGTTACATTACACAATATTGAATTGTCCAACATAATAAAAATTTAATTTTGAGATAATAATTGTATTCTATTTGTATGTATGACTTGAAGAATTAATATAATAACAATTCACTGCAACAGTGAAAACTCGAAAATTGTAATATGATTAAATTAAATTTACTTTGTGTAATTGAAAATAGAAAGATGAAGAAGAAAATTTAATAGGCCTTCATTGTCTAAGTTTCTGTTTAGCATATAATAATACTATATAGGAATTGATAAAATGCATCCTGCAAGTGACACCTTTTTTCTGTGTACTGTTCTCTTAAAAACACATTTGTTTTTCGTATAAAACCGGTAGTAGCAGGCAAGCAGTTTAAGTGAAAGACAATTTATATCCTATCGGTTTTTCAATCAATTATTTCCTTTACGAGATCATAGAACTAACCTATTAAATTTATTATTTAATAAAATTTTTAAGGAATTCATGCGAGCAATGCGAGTTTCCAACCCGGCAATGCGCGCTCTTGCCGACCAAATGGAGCGGGAGGAAGTAGTCCGTTGGGCCAATTCCCTCTCTCGAGCGCGCGTCACCCGTTGGGGTGGTATGATTTCGACCCCTGATGACGTCCTGCAGGTGGTAATAGACTTCATTTTGACGATTTTCAGTTCTATATTTTCTTCAATGTTATTTGAACTATGTAAGGACTGCATGTGCCCTTAAATTTATTATTAAATTTTTACTGACTCACATAGTTTTTACTTAAATTATCACATTGGTGTAAATTTCGGGACTATTTTACACTAATTACACTTAGGACACTTTCATACACACAAATATTAAATATATTGGGAATAAGAATACAATGTTGTAAATGGTTACATTTTTACAGATGATGATTAAACGAAGTTTATCAGAATCTGGCTGCCCCCCTCACATTATTGATGATCTCATGGAAAACTGCCACGAAAGAAGGTGGCCCCCTGGGCTCTCATCTTTAGAAACAAGACAAAACAACCGGAGGTAATCATATTAAATATGTATACAAATGTGTAAAATAAAAAAGGAATTTTGTTATTTGTTTTACATGTCAGTTTTTGCCATTTATATTATCTTAACTGTAACCATTTTTTTATAAGGCAGTATAAAGCCATCAACATCTTTACAAATATTATCTAACAGTATGTAGCTGGTTAAAGATTAACATTACAGTGAAAAATTTTTATTCAATTTCAGTAATCTAAGTAAGGGTAATAGAAATATTTATATTAATATTATAGATAATTTCAACATTTGTAATATTTTTTTTATTTCCAGATTATATGAGAAATATGTTTGTAAAAGGGTACCAGGAAAACAGGCAGTTTTGGTTTTACAGTGTGACAACACACATGTTGATGAACATATGATGGTTGAACCTGGTTTAGTGATGATATTTGCCCATGGTATTGAATAATTGTGCCTTTATTATTGTATGTTATGTAATTTGTAATTACAAAACAGAGTCAGATAAACTTATGTTTGAAGCAACCTGTATTTAAAACAAAACAATCAAGAAGTTTATAGATTTTTCATCAAAGATTTAAATGCAAATACAAATTCAAAAATAAACTGTTGATATTGTCAGCTATAACTAGCATATTTATACAATTTGATTTTTAAAATTTAAAATGAAAAGAATATTTGCACTAAAAATATTTTATTTTAATTGGCTTGTAAAACATTCCTCAAACAAACAAGTTTCTTTCATAGAAATTGTGACCGCTTTTACAAACTGTCAAATGCTGGTGAGACATTATTATTAAACTTATTATAATGCAAATAAGAGTAAGAAAGAGTGCTGTGACAAAAACTTTGGTACAATGAAAGTGACTTCTTGTTCTTGATGGGAATTTGTCACTTAAAAAATATTACGTTTGTAAGATGTTGCTACACACTACTGTATTTAATTCTTTAACATTTTGCAGCAACAAGTTAAATCAAATAGACAAAAATCAACTACAATAATCAACTTAATACATACTAAGTATTTAATTTCTAAACTTAAAATTTTAAATGGATATTCAATTTTATTGCAATTTTCAGTGTGCATAATTTAATGGTGACTAGTTTACGTAACATTAGAGATTAAAAGAAATTGATGTGTAAATGTTTTGATGTATAGTAGACAAATGGCATGCTCGTATTTTTTACCTATGTGATATTTACTTGAGAGGATGGTCTCTCTAACATGAATTTCGAATTGTCAAAAGTTTTAATATATTTTAGCTCAATTTGGAAATAAAAAAAAAACACATTTTCTTTACGTTTTTGTTTTCTTCTCATTTTCTGATTTGTCAATTACTTTTGAGATTTTTTTTAATAATATCAATGAGGAAACAAGCAAGTCTGATGCTAGATCGTAATCGGCGCGTTTGAACATAACCATAGAATGACTAGACTGGGTTCTACTTGGAAAATTAAGAGTTATTTTTGTTTAGAACATATTAACCTTTCACGGACTACAGCTCCCGCTGTTGCTGAATGGGCCGGTTCGAACCGGTTCGACACCACAACCTCACAAAAAACGGTAGTGAGGTTGTGGTACTGACCCGGTTCGGAAGTGAGGAGTGTGCTGAATGGTGGCCCACCCTCCGTCCTCACCTCCCTCACTCTCTATTCCCTCATCTCCCATCCCCTTCCAAAAATTCCCACCTTAAATGCTGGCAACGCATTTACAAGTTATTGGATGTTGCGAATGTGCATGGGTATCTGAGATCGCTTACCATCGGGTGATCCGCATGCTCGTTCGCCGTACTCCATTAAAAAAAATATACCAATTTTATGTCTGTTTATTACCTATTGATAATCACTAATTAAAAATTAATTCTCTCTCTCTTTAATCGCCCCCACAAAAAATTCCACCGCTCACTAGGGAGCAGTATTGCCCCCGTTGGGGATATATGGTTTAGAATAAAGAGTGTCGTGACGATGAAGTCTTGCATCTGACGTGTAAGTGTTACAATTGTCCAGAGCAACATAGTGCCACACTGTTTTTGTATTACGAAATTTAAGTTACTCAGAAATGTGTGAATCATAGGTACGATTTCTTTGCCTGATACTGACCCCATACATTACATTACACTTGTTTTCAACAAAAGGTTTGAAGGACCTAAACTTGTTCGATATGTTACTTAAAGTATTACTTAAAATCGTCATTTTCTAAACTGATAGTAATTGTGAAAACGATAAAAAGAATTTGTTCTGACACCAATTGTTGCAATCGAGTGTTATTTTGTTAGATGGACGACAACTATTGTTATAACATTTTTGTTTTTCAGAGTAGAAGGCAAACGAGCAATCGGCTCACCTGATTGTAAGCGAACGCCGCCGCTCATGGACATCTGCAACATCAAGGGACTTGCAAATGCGTTTCCGGCCTTTAAATATGAAAATTGTTCTTTGAAACTAATGGTTCTTACATGACTACGGCAAAGAAAAGGTCAGTCGTCTGAATCAGTCGATGACAATCTATTCCTGGAAGCGGTTAGAACGTCTCAGAACATCATTCATCACTACATACCCGTATAGTATATCGTGTATGCGATGTAGTTACGTCGTGCTTTGGGGCAACAATGAACCACGGCTTTGAATATAAGAACCCGTTATGTTTGTGTGCGTGTTTGTGTGTGTGTAATGTCACATAGTGCAACACCCGACGGCGGGTTCCCGAAGGAGGCTTTTTGGAATCCCAATCAACAGTCAACGACAGCCGCGGTCCAGGTCCGTATACCGTACCCCGAATGTCCGTAGCCGACAATCTCTCAATTAATTTTAAAATTATACTAAAATTTTGACACAACACGCCTGTCCTCATGCTTGACCCTGCAGGACGTGGAGTCTATCCAATTCCTGGAAACTAGCATTTCCATGAATTCGGTGATCCGATGAAGATTTATAAAGCCGCATAGGCTAAAAACATCAACGTTAGTTAAGATAATATAAGAAGTGGTTTGGAATTTAGTTGTATTCATCCATCACCGTAACTTTTTAGTCTTCAACGGCTACCGAGATGTGACTATTTTTTGTGTCGATAGATATGTTAACGCCCCTTGGTGTGAAAAACGCTTTGGTTAATCCTTCAAAATTCTTTGCGTTTAACGTCTGTTAGCTTGTTGTTGTTGTTTAGTCAATAATCTTGGGATCTTGGCTTCTTAGTTTCAAGAAGATCTTACGTCTTACACTCAAAAGATTCAGCGGTAATTCATGCACGTAAGGCTCTGGCAGCAGCGTATCGCATGATGGATTTCGTGGGCTATTTTATCGCGATGGCTCTAATCGGTTAAGACATAATTGAGCGATTGGTTGAAACGGCGAAGACATAACAGTCTTTTCAAGAGTTACTAATCTTTCTTCTACTTCTTTTCTTTTCATTCTACTATAGTATAAATTCTTTGTTTAAATCGCCTTGTAAATTTCTTCGTTTAAATTGTAGTTATTATTTTTAAACCCAGTTTGTACCTTGACTAAACGATAAAAATACATTTATCTACTATTAAATCAAAATTAAAGGAAATATTGATAATACCTACAGGAATTAGAATATTACGTATAATAGATAGAAGTATATAAAAGATGCATACATTATGCATCTAAAATAAAGGATGTAGTTTGGATTCCTAATGATAAAAATCTTAGTTATTATAGAAACGAGAACATCCATCCATCCTTTTAAAATAAAGCTCCTAACCGGACCGCCAAACAACGCTTAACAATGTATACTACCAATTTTGCTATTTATTAGAATTATCTAAGAAAAACGTAACCTTTTGGTATAAATACAGACAATTTGGTAGAAAAATTTCCAATTTGTCATACATTGATGTATCAGGTATCTCTATATAAATGTATAAGTATTTTGGTATAGAAATGTTACGTGGAGAGGCTGCTTTTAAGATGGCAATTAAATAAGAATAGGCATTCATAAGTAATGACGGCACAAAAAATTATAAAAATTTTCATGATTTTCCGTAACTTATTTGTTACCACACCTTATTATAAAGGCTTTATCTTTTCATCTTTTTACACAATATACAAATAAACAATACGTCAACTTAAAGGCAAAACGTCAGTGAGGTTTTTGTCTGTCATTGTGTATACATATTATTTCTAAGTGAAAACTTTGCCTGCAAATGCTTTAAAATGTCTGAAATGGAAGTCTCAGAAAGCAGTAATGACTGCTCCAATGATTTGCGTATGTAACTATGCATACTATGTGTTATAATATTTTACTATTTAGTTATTAGTTAAACAAATGACACCGGCTGTTTGTTTTGCTTCTAGTTCTTCTTGATCGAGTTTTTCTAAGGCTGGGCAACGCTGACACAGATGAACAGCTAGAAAGTTGCCTCAACCGATTTCTACCTCCTGTAATTCTTAAGCTATCTTCACCTTTTGAACAGGTAAGACCGAAGACCACTTTTATTTTAAAATAATAAATATATTCTTCTTACTGTGCGATGTACTGTATACATTTGCAATACAATAGAAAGAAATTGTAAAAAACTAAGTAGGTATGGAAAATGTACTAAGCTTTATTGATCAATTTAGTTAATAATAAAGCGCAAGATATATGTTCATACTAAAAAAAAATTAATAATTTTGTATTTACACTATAGGTTCGCACTAAGGTAATGGAGTTGTTAGTGCATGTGAACAAGAGAGTAAAGTGTCGTGCCGATGTCCAGCTGCCTGTAGAGACCTTACTGCAGTTATATAAAGACCCTACTGCCAATAGCTTTATAATTGTAAGTATTCATATATTAATTTTAGTCAATTTCAACAATTTTCTATGTGTTGAAACAACTTTAGGTTTTTATAGTTTTATATTTTCAAGGTACAATTTATGATCTGGCACTCCCAATTTATATTTAGAATTGTCATAATGACAATACAGTAGGTGCTTTATCGTTAATTCAACATCATTAATTCAAAATATATTTTTTATATTCAATAATGTGATTTGTATCTGATTTTTCATCACCATTTTTTTCATTTGAGTATTACTGTCACATATATTAAGATTTTATAAAAATTGCCACATATTTGAAAAACTTTAAATACTTCTTGATAACTTTTGAAAACAAATATTAAAATAAATAGATAATATTTTACAAGCAGTGATTACGACTGTAGTGTTGTGGTATATTGGTTAACATTACTACAAAGGTGCCAAAATAATATGCACTGAAAATGACAAAATTCGTACTTGTTATGAGTAAGCACAAGGCAGGATCGTATTTGAAATAGTCTCATGACATGCGACAAGCCAAAAACATTAAGTTTCAGCATGGTCCAATCTGCAGTTGACTCAATTTTTTAAACCAAGACCTAAGTCAAAGACCTAAATCAAATTTGCTCTGTTACTAGTTTTCATTAATTTATATAATTTCTTTTAATGGTTATAGTTCCTTAATATAATTAATTGCATTTAGTTGTATTTTCACATATTAATATTGGTGATTTTTTCAGAATTTTTCTATAATATACATAACAATGGGATTTCCAAGGTTACCTCGTGACAAGCAGTTAAGTTTAGGTCCTTCTTTGCTAGAAGCAATTGAAAATAAACCTCAAGGGCATCAGGATGGGTATGTTTACAAATATTTAAAGTAAATTTACATTTATATATAGATAAATTACATCTATATGTAGTTTTACTACATACAACTAGCTAGTCTTCAACATTTGATACGTAGTGTTTCAAAATAAGTAAACAGAATGGTTGTTGAATGGGCTAAATGATTGTGTAATTTTGAAGACAATTGGCATAATTTTTTTTTATTGTAAATTGATAGTTTCACTGAGCTTAAAATTTAGGATTATTAAGTATATTAATTTAACAGCAAGTTTGTGAACACTGGCCATCTAATTTTATGTTAATATCTGTTATTTACACATAACATTATAATGTTATACAAATTATATTAAATTTATATGTTGCATATGTTTAGGTATATAATATGCAACATATAACCTACTACATATCATATGTATGTCTTTAAAATTTATACATAGATTTGTTTAAATTTTACTTACAGGATTTTAATGCTTGTGATGCCTCTATTGGGTGATATAAAAGAAACTGATCTCAACTTGAAAGAGAAACCTAAAGTATCCTCATTGATACTGAAGTTTGCTTTAGATGTACTTCTCCTACCCTACAGGTAATTAGGTATTATTTAAATTTATGAATTTTGCAGTAATAGGACTGTATACAAAGTTCACCTTGGAAAATATACAAAATGTATTTTTGCAGGGCTCTGCCGAATGCTGGTGAAAGTGAATTCCAGGTTCCTCCAGGCATGAGCATGAAGACATATAAAAGAATTGTCGATAAAAATCAATTAAATCCTAACCAACTAGAAGAGGTTAATGTTATTTCACTCAAGTCTTATATCTTTGATATATTTTTTTAAGATATTATAAAAACCATGTGATAAATAAAAATATAATTAATTGCCTTGATATGGTTGCATTTCAATTTTGTTTCAAATTCAAAGTTTCGAATATTTTATTTTTAGCCCGTTTTGTAAGCTTTTCAAAATGCCAGGAATTTAAAACAAAATTATAACAAGATAAAATCGCTTAGTATGTTTTATTAAAT
>DWHQ01001425.1:0-10869 GCA_018247955.1 Eurytides marcellus marcellus | reverse complement strand
ATTATATATCCTGCGCAATTAGCTGATCTCTTGTAGATTGGTTGCCGTGGCTGGAATTGGTTGGGAGGATGTTATTATTATAAGATAATTTTCAATTACATAATACAATTATGTATATTTTTGGTTATTATTATGTAATTTATATTTATATTTCTATATACAAATTTGTAAGTAAGAATGAAGCTTACCTGTAACTTTGAAGATATAACTTTAATCTTATCTTTGTCAGATATATCAAATATAGTTGATATAACTCCACAATAAACCAAAATATTGATAATGACACCTTGGCTATAATGTAAAATATTTATATATATTATGAATGTCTGTATGATGAGTTAGAATTTTAATAAAAAGTTGAAATAATAAAGCAAACTTACAAGAATGAAAAAAACACAACAGCTTTGATGCATAAAAACTTTCCTATTGGCTTCATTGGTTTCAATTCTTCTTTATTTGCTCTATAGAATAATACCAAACAGTACATTGCAACAAACTGAGACAGATTGTTAATAGCGATTATATAAGGGAATGCTACATTAGAACTGAAGTCACTTTCTCCATAAACACCACAAAGTTCACAGATCATGGATATCACTGTTGTTAGAGGTCTTACCAGTGTATACTGCAATATTCCATGTTTGCAATTATGCACAAATTCACTAAAATCAAAGTGTTTACATTTAATATTCAATGGATATGTAGAATAACAACAAACACATACAACCCTAAAAGGCAAAATAATGTATATAGGATTTGAATGCTCTACTACAGACACACAGAAAAATCTAAATACTTTGTGAATGACAAAATACTTTGACAATTTTTATAACCAACAAATAAAATATTTTAACTATGCAGTTTGATTAAAAGTTTCATGACAATTTGATTAAAAAATTAAAAAAAAATAATTTACTTTTGTTTGTTGCTCCACCATTTAAAAAAGTAAGTAAATATCCATGGGCATTTTAGAAAATCATCTATTTTATACTGACCTTCCCATTTCCCAAGGAGTTAGACAGCATAAGGGAAATATGTGGTACACCTGTGGTTTAGTTTCAAGTACTGCTTCCAGTTCCTGTCCTTCATTAAGATAATTCAGTAAATATATCATAAAGTTGTAAATTACATAGGCTTCATAACATTCTCTTAGAGAGTCCATGTATATTGATTGTTCAGGGAATTCAAGGCCAATCCATGCATTTAGAGCATATATTGGAACCATCCACAATATTCTGTAATGTGTGTCAAATTTAAATTATATTTTAAAAGGGTCGGTTTAATTTACAATAAGGATGTTTTGAAAACTCTGTAGGGATCAGATTTTCATTACTTTTAATAAATAAAGAATAAATATAATTTTGTAGTTGCACTAATAATACAAATATATTTTTGTGAGTTAAAATCTATTGGCATGATATTAAATCAAATTAGGCAATCTAAATTAAATTACGCAACTTACCTAATAATGTGTTTTTGTAGGGAAGGTTTTGTATAATGAACAATATGTTGAGTTATTTGCCATATAGAAATAGGAAGAGCCATTAAAACGAATCCTCCGGCTACTAAAGAACCTTGATCTGATTTTGTAAAGCCATTGTTTATGGAGTGAATGACCAGTAAAGGCACCAGTATAATAACTAATATGAAATATAGGGCGATTAAAAAAGGCCTTATCCAAAGCCTCCATTGGCTAAAAAATGTTAATATAGATGAAGAACACATTTTACAGATAGTTCTAGGCTGTTTCCGTTTCCAATGAACATAACAATTTCACAGATCTTCCTCAGATTCACAAAACACGGAAAACACTGTTATTTCATTTACTACATCGCTATTATTTAAACACCAATAAACTAGCTTTACTAATGTTTTTACAATAAAAACAAATAAAGCAAATATTATAAAAAGTGTTAATTTCTGATTAAAATGTATCTTTTCTCATTCTAAATATATTAACGTAATTTACGTCTGTCAATGTCAGTACTCCACCGTTTCTACAGGCTATAACATTCTATCTTCTAATTCTTTACATTTGTACACAGGTAAGGCAATGATGTTCTGGTCGTTTTTAAATCACATTGATAAATTATATTCTAGGGTAAAATATATCAGAATGTTTAAATTTACGTCCCTGAATTGCAATTTGACAAAAGTAAAGGGCCAAAGTTTTGCGATGGTTCGCATTTACATTATCAGTAATACTTTATATTTTGTAATCATCCTGAATAATTTACTTCGTAGCTGTGGACGGCAGCCAATCTCAAACAAATTATGTCCAAATACGAGTTCGGAGTTCAATCTTCGTGCCTCCTTATGATAAGTAATATAACCCGCTATACTTTCTTCCCAAAAATTTTTATTATGATTATTAATTAAAGAAACCCAATTGATTGAGTAAATATAATGGTATTTTAGCTAATAGAGCAATCTTATAGTTTGCTATCGCAAAACGTTTATACATATTAAACACATTTTAAAGTTTAATAAAGGTTTTTAAATATAACAGTAATATGTGTAATTGTTTAATGATGTTGAAATTAATGTGAGCTCGAAAATACGTGTATGTTTTTAAAATGAAAAAAAAAAAAACTTTCAATTGGTTCAGAGCTTTGGTTTTATCTTCTTGTACTTTAAGCCCCGATAAATATTCAATTTACTATGTACGACCTATAACTACTATAGTTTATTATTGTTTATAGTATACATACAATGCTTGAACACTTGCGTTAAATAACAGAGAGACATGGGTTTTATATAACATCGCTTTTTAAAAGAATTATCTTTAAGACTTATCTAAGCTACGCAATATTATTTAGTTTTATTAGTCATTCTCATTTCAAGTAGTAATTTTAATAAGATAGCTGTCATTTTATCTATTTTAGTATATTTTTTTATCAATAATATTTTTATATTCTCTTAAATATAAAAGAAATATACTATTCTTAAATATATAGTAAATCTCTTTCTAACCGCTTACGATATCATTTTATAATAAATTACACTATATTTACTTGTGCGGTGTTACCAGAAAAGGGTTACCTTGTAAAAAAAAGACAAATCACTCAGTTTTATTTATCCGAAATTCCCTACGGAAATACCGAACCGATCACATCGCAGTCGAGCAAGTAGGTAGTGCTACAGAATGGGCATGATTAAATGTTTGTGATTTCTTTCAAATACACAAATTAAAAACGTAAAGTAAGAGTGATAACGTAATTTAGTGTTCAATTAACATGAGCTAATGGTAGAGACCCACTTATTTGTGCATTTACAGTTATTCATGTAACACGTATTTTGTGCATAGAGTTCAAGCATTGAATTAGGCCACATAGCGATCTCTCCCTAAATTACCGCTGTTCAGCCTGTCGACGTATCAAGACAGACTATCAAGTAAGCGAGTTGTGTTTGTCGTTTAATCTTGCAAAAGTGTATGTTTTGCTTTTATATTTCGATAATATACTACAGGATAAGCGTAGGATACAACCGATAGTGATTCTGAATACTATATCGTTAGTCGATAAATCGTATGTTTTCGTAAATGGGTCAACTCGCCATTCTTTCTAATATAATTTATTCATGTTTTTTTTTTATTACGGACCGTATTTTAAAGAATCTAATTGTGAAAATTGTGGAAATTAGTACGACCTTTAATTTACTGTTGGTAGACCCACAAGGAGGGAGAGTGATGAACAGAAAGGCCGCGACCTGGTAATGTGATGTCATCAAAAGGGGAAACGGAGGCCGATTCTGGCACGGTGTCGCCGAACTTAACAACAGTGAAAAATGAACCGGTCAGTATTATAATTTTTTAAATATTTCATTAACACCAAATGCTCATGGCACATTTTTATTATTTAATTTGTTGATCTCATGGTAACCTAAACTGTAGTTCATGAAAGATTTTTAGCAGTAACACAACAAATTAATTTTACTTAATCATGAGGAATTGTAATAATAAAATGTTATGCGACAACTTTGTTGTGCATTGCTTTATTATGTTGTCTAGAATAGACAGGTGAGTGCAATTTGTAATTACAAATTGTGGGTCAAAAAAATTAAGAATCTTTCCTATATATATGCTTTTTCATGTGACTGCATCAGTGTCATGAAAAGATTTTTTTTAGATTGATCTATTCTTCTAGGTTCTAGATATTAATTTATTATCAAAAATATTATCTTAAATAACATATTATGTCTGTTGTAGTACAATTATAAATATTTCCTTATTTGCTTTCAGGCCGCTACAGCCAGTAAAGATACCCCTAAAAGGGGTAACAGCACACTCTTAAAATGTACAACTTGTAACAGTTTTAGTACACTTAGCAGTCGTGCATTAACCACACATATGGCGCAATGTTCACCTGACAATAATAATGTGGCAGCAGCACAGAATACTGAAGCTCGACCACATCGAAAACTTTTTGAATGTGATGTGTGCAATATGAAATTTTCAAATGGCGCCAACATGCGTAGACATAAAATGCGCCATACGGGTGTTAAGCCATATGAGTGTCGTGTATGCCAAAAAAGATTTTTTAGAAAAGACCATTTAGCTGAACATTTTACGACGCACACAAAAAGCTTGCCATATCATTGCCCAATATGTAATAGAGGTTTTCAACGACAAATTGCAATGCGTGCACATTTCCAAAATGAACATGTTGGTCAACATGACCTAGTTAAGACTTGCCCACTCTGTAGCTACCGAGCTCCTACTATGAAGAGTTTAAGAGTTCACTTCTTCAACAGGTATGGTACAGATTTGTATAAAATCTCCAAGTGTTAATTAAGGGAAGCACATCAAAAATAAAACAATTTATATTTTGCAGGCATGGTATTGATTTGGATAACCCTGGTCCAGGAAACAATTCAGTATCACTCCTTGCTGCTGGCATTGCAAATGCAGCATATGCAGATGGTACAATTGATCCTAGTACAATTAACGCTTTAGGATCCCTTGGTTCAGGACTTTCAGTATCCGTAGCTGCTGCATATTCTGACAGTGGGGACAGTAATGGTGAACGGTCTGTAGATAATGCAACACCCCCAATGCATTACCTGACACCTCATGTAGAAATATCAATGCCTGACAATAATGAAACTTTTTCTCCTGGCCAATCCAATCACTTAGGGAATTCAGGTAACTGCTACAAGACTATGTAATTGAGATATATTATCTTATACAATTCATTCTAAAAGTTTTGTTATCACCAGAAACACGACTTAATGGAGAAGGCCCTAGTTCACCTCAATCTGGTGATAGTGCTGTGGCTAGTAGTTCTTTATCAGCTGGTCTTCCCACAAACATTACGCCATCTATTACTCTCATACCAATTAAACAGGTAAGTAATTGGTATTTTCTTGTAATATACTAATAAAGAGAAACTAACATTAATAAGCTTTATTGATTGATGGTGATAGTTCATGACCTTAAGTCTGCAAACTTTAGTTCAAACAGGCTGAAAAGTTTTATGACTGTGCTTTCTGTAAGGCATCCTTGATTATAAGATATTGTATGAAAAATAGCAATAGTGTCTATTTTTTTTAATCTATTATATTATATATTTTTGATATATTTTGATTCATTCAATTCATGTTTTGTTTTAATGTGTATACATAAACAACTTTTTGTCTCAGATTTTTATATTACATGATGTTTTGTTATAATTAAAATATTTCTTAATGATAATATCCCATTAATTACACCTTAACCAATAATATGTATTTAATTATGAAATAGACATTTTTCTTTTTAAACACTAATCATATTTATGATATGAATTATTAAATACTTAAATTATCTATGTTGTTACTTTAATGAAAAATTATTGTTATAGTGAACAATAATTAGAAATTGAAAACTTTTAAATTTTTCAATATTATGAAACACAAATATATTTTTATTTTATGTAAATATAAAAAATTTCAGGAACCTCATACACAAGAAGATGGAAGTGCAGGAGAGTTGAGAGAAAATGAAGCAAATGGAGGGGATAAACGAGGTGTGTCTTCAAGTTTATCGTCATTGATCAAGGTGTCACCACTTAAAAGTCTGCTGCGGGAAGATCTACGAAGACGAATTTCAGCTCGCGGTCGTTCACGAGGATCTAATGTAAGTATTATTTTCGTCATGCATTTCTTACTAGGGGTCTTCCTTATAGTCGTCATAATTTAACAGAGGCGCACTAAAAAATTGGGACACCAAAGAGCCCGATTTTCACAATAATTCGATAAAAAATTTCAGGGCTTTCAAATCATTTCGATAATAAAGTTATAAAATCTAAAGAATGTAACCCAAAGTATATACAAGGAACTGAAATTGTGTTGTCATATTGTTTCCACTAACTAATTAGGTGGTATTAAAGGTGACACGGTTTATTGCTACAAAAAAGGTTTTGGAGATAAAAAAAAATATTTATTAAATCTCAGATGAAGATCTATTTTTTTTATGGCTTAGGAAGCAAACGAGCAAGCGGGTCGCGTGATGGTAAGCTATCACCGCTATCCAACATATATATTTGCAACATCAAAGGCAAATAAGAAATTGCCAGCCTTTAAGATGGGAAGTTTTGGGAGGGGGAGTGGGCCTCCAGCCACCATTTACCAGATGAGATGTGGAAGCACTAACACTGCCTCTTCGCGCCGATTTTCTGAGAGGTTGTGGTACTTACCTGGAGTGAACTAATTCATTCAGCATCAGCTCCAGCTCCTGTGTGCCTCAACCGCCAGAAAAGACCTTTATTATTGTCATTTTTGTATATTAGGTTTAAATTGGTTGTTCAAAGTTTTGATTATAGTAATGTATCATTTGTTCATTGATAGTTTCAAGCCATCACATCACTGTATGTACTAATGTACAGGCCTCATGAAAATATTGTAACAATGACTTTTATTTTAATTTTAATCGGAACTAATTATCATGAGAGATTTTTTCTAATATAAAATATTTAATATGATTTCAATAAAAACTAATATGGTTTTTTTTCATATTTAGTAATAATTCTTTGTCTGTAGATATCAGACTTTTTAGGTAAATAACTATTCCATTTATTTTAAAGATGTTTGTATAAGATTGGGTCATGTTTTTAAATGAGAATTGTTAAATTGGATTAAATTGTAGCTACTATAATGTAAATAATTTTGAAATTTTAATCTTGGGCAGGATAATAGACAACTGAAGTTTTAATTTCTCTTATCCTTATTAAATATTTAGACAAGGTATTTTGTTTGGCTATATCTTGTTCCTCTTAAATGTTTATATCTTTTAATTTTCCATTAAGGGATCATGAATATGAATTCTTTATTTAGATATTATTTAGAGCTTTTGCAATTATCATAATGGTTGGTGTGAATAAAATAAACAAAATATACTTATGCGATGGGACATTCAGAGTTCATGTGAGGAAGTATACTGTATTACTACTTTTGCCTATTATCTACCAACCTGACTTGCCTTGTCACTGTTTGCCTACATTTTATTAAAAATTATTAAAAACAAAAATCAACTGATGATACCTAAAAATTTTGTTATACATTTTGGTATAAACAATTTGTGTGCAAATATTTTCAGACGTCTCGAGCCTCACCATCTGAAGGAGGTATAATAACATCAACGCATGGTGACGCGGCAATGCTCCCCTCATCACTTGTATGTACATTCTGTTCGATAACATTTCCTGACTCAACACTCTACTTTTTACATAAGGGATGCCACTGTGATTCTAATCCATGGAAATGTAACATCTGCGGGGAACAATGTTGCAATGTTTACGAATTCAACTCCCACCTGTTGAGCAAAAGCCATCAATGACTGTTTGCAGGGGGGCCGTTCGACAATTATTGATTTAGTGTTTTACAATGCACTTTTCACATAATTTTTGTGCATAGTCCGTAAGCACTTCGAAAGTACTTCACCTTTCCCAACTTATTTATATAATTATTGTTTTCAATACTTTTAGTGCACTAAAATGATCTTTGTATTTTGAAATATTTAATTTTAAATATTTCAAAAAAATATAGCACTTAAGGTGAATGTGCTTCGAACATGTCTTACGCTGAACGTCCCCCCGAAGCTGTAATTTAAAAAAAGTGCAAATTATTTTGAAAGTTATTTAGTGGTTATAATAGATAATGTTCAGTTATTTGTATTGATATTCTAGTAATTAACTGAAAGGGTAAGATGAGATAGTAAGAAATTAGGTACAGTATGGTAGAATGTCAAATGAAATAATGTTGATGAGATTCTACATTCCAAGTTGAAACATGATGCATTCCATGATATGAGATTGATTAAACAAATCCAGAGCCTTGGGTGGGGAATGAAGTGATACTTTGAATTTTTATCTTAAAAAGATTATTATTTTATTTATTACTTAATTGATATGTACTTAAATAGTACATGAACATTATTCAAAAATAAACATATTAAGAGAAATTTTGGTGCGATAGTCAATTTTACAAATGTTTTTAAAACTGAAATTGAAAAGTGTACAAATTAATATATTTTTACATTTCAATAATGACAACATACTAGCAGGCTAAGCCTATATTTCCAATATTGTTTATTAATGTGATTGTATGACAGACAGGAATTATAAATTCTACATTCCATTTTATGTTGTTCTTAATGCATGTGATGCAAGTCCACGACTAATACTTAATGTACAAGTTTTTAAAGAATATTTTGTTGTTATTTATTTATTATACTAAATTAAACTGATTTAGATGTTAACACATGTACTTAAATTGACATCCATAAATATATAAGGCAAGGAAAAAGAAAAGGTAATTTGAAAAAGGCACATTTGCTCAATGTTTTCAAGAAGGCTCAACAGTTAGGAATATTAGATGTATAACTCGCACAAAAGTAGTTTTGTTTTACATCCAAGTAGATATGTTATGATCTGTCTACATAAATGATCGCGTGCTCGGGTCTGGTGCCTATATATATTTTATTTGTTAGTATAATTTATTGGCAATATTTATCTTCTATTAAAATAATGACAATCACAACACTTAAAAAACATCTTGTGCAACTAAAATAGAAAAGTGATTAATTTATTTACATTGACTTATTTTTGTCTTGAGTGCTCAATCTGTTGATAAAGTAGAAGATGGGAATTTTATTTTTATTAGAATTTTGCTTGGTACTATTTATATTGGCTTGTAACTTAATAATCCTTTTATCTAAATTGACAAGTATACTTTAATTTACTTCTGTCATTCTGACATTCCATAATTATCATTGGTCTGATACACTACCATTGGAATTAGTGTACCTAACATGAGATTTTTATTCCTGTAGCTAATAAGTACTTAATATCGGTTGTGGTCTTGCCTGTTAAGTTTACGAAATTGACTTAGGTGGAACTGAAATTATGTTTACCAACGAAGTTATGTAGATTATTTTGTTATTTGATTTCGCTACTAGTATAGGGAGCAGGTGTGCGGTAGTCCGTCCTCGAGTAAATGGACCTAGTGAGTTACCTGAAACATGCAACACATTTTATTTATAGATATTCTTATATTATGCTGTTTCATTGTTGAATATAATAATATGTAGACTTGAATATTTACTTTTATATTTGGTCCCTACCGTTGCACCGCAAGTTAGCTAAGTATAGACTTGTTTAAGCGCTATTAATATGATTAATTGGTAACCCCATTGGGCGCCTTTACTTAATCCGTCCATATCTAATTATAGATATTGCCTTTAATATTTAATAGAGTTAATATATTTATAGAAGTTAGAGTAGAAATAATAAGAGATCTTAAATATAAAATGTTTACAGTTTTAATTTCTATTTTCGTAAACCTCTGTAATTCTGTAATGGCAAAGGTTTACGAGATTAGAAATTAATTAATTTAATTAATTGTGTTAATACAGTGTCAATAGATCAAGTAAGGGGTTTTTATTGTACAAAATCTACCATATTTATAATGGTACAAAAATAATAATTCCTCATGCTTAATTTATCTGATATGAGCTGGAGTGGAGACCTTTTGTTGATTGTTACAGTTTGTGAAAAAAGATTTACGACGGACCATAACTTATGGCAGATAAAATTAATTTTCTAAAATTTTCTAAAATCCCTTATTTGCATTTTGGAAGAAGATTTTAGCAAATTAATTTCGTTCGTCGTTTTCTATTTGTTAAATTATTTCTATTGTAAAAGCATTATTTATAAAATCATTTTTTTTAATGAAACCTATATGTTTAAAAATGTTATAAACACCAGTATTTTTAAATTCTCTTAAAATATTTTCAAATACATTCCACAATTCAATAATTTTATTGGTGTTATTATATTTTAATAAGTCTAAAAATTTAAGTTTAAATGACATATTACATTTTTAATAATCTTAAAAAATCATTGTTGGAGTTTTTAACTTAAGTCACAGATTTTAATTGATACTCTTTCTTGTTATAAACAGAAATGCTTTAGTCTAGCAATCCTCACCTTAATACCAAAACACAGCTTACCAACATTTTAATTTTTTTTTAAGTTGTTATGTGTGTAATATGTAAGATAGATAAATCAATAAAAGCAATTGTATGTAAAGGTAGAAAAATATTGATAACATCGTTGATATTTTCCTGTTAAATTTATTGTGTTACGAATATAATTAAAAGATTAATATAACATATTAACATAAAAGTGGTTACTGTTAATGAGGAGCCTGTTTGAAATAATGAGTGATAGTTAACTATATCAAGTTTAGCAGATTGTGCCTTAGATCAGTAATAACTTAAAAAGTATAATTAAACAATTTTCGAAATTTGTTTGAGTAAAAACGATATTTAGATGTGTGAATTTAAAAGTGTTACACATATAAATTTATTATATATTTACAAAGAAGATGATA
>DWHQ01001424.1:0-10872 GCA_018247955.1 Eurytides marcellus marcellus | reverse complement strand
GTATATGTTAATAGATATACATATTGTATATTGTATATGTTAATATACTAAATATCACTAAGTTTTACAGACTTTATCCTTGCTTTAAAGAAAAGCAAATGTCAACTTTATTAGAAATTTGCTAGTGTAATTATCAATTTTACTTATAATATAATTTGAGTTAAATTTATTTATTTGGGTAAATTTAATAATTTTTCACACCATTAACAGGTTTCCCATTTTCAATGACAGTTTTTTCATCAGATAAGCTCAGAGATGATACCGATACGTCGTCTTCATCTGAAACAACAAAATACATTTGTTCCTATATATATATTTATACCTATATCACATGCTGCAATGCGAAATAAATTATCGTAATAATTCATTTTTGTTTTTTGAAGAATGAAATGCCTTGACCTGATAACTGAATTACGATATACATATACATGCTATCCCATTTGCTTCCGAGTAAAAAAAATACATTGCTTGTGTTATCCCACGCCGGATTATCCGTCATGACCAAAGATACATGAGTTGAGGTGACATTAAACTAACCTAATAATTTAAAAAACTGAAGTCACCAAAAGTTACTATGCTATGTATTGATCATTTTACTTAACAAGCAAGGGTAGGTATGGTCTAATTAGTCTAATATGTTTTAACTAGAGAAGAAACAATACGACTAAAGTATCGATACTTTTACTCGATACAGTATCGGTCGTAATGTATCGATAAATTTTTTTAAAGTATTTAGGATAAATAAAACAAGAAAAATTATATATGTTATCCATAATCATATACAGAAAACAAAAGAGGGTTACGAAAAAATGTTTTTGTAGTGGTTCCCAAAAGTAATAATTTTTGTAAATGTTTGCTTGTGATTTCTGTATGCAGTGACTTTGAGTGGGTCGTCTTTAGAAAAAAATCTTTCAGAGCACAGAAATAACAATAATATTTAAATACATATAGTGGTGCTTGCTTGCTTTCTTTTGAAATGCCCAACGGACTACGGACCCCTACAACGACATTGAAGGGTTGCATATCTTTGTATATAATATACAAAATATTCATATACATATTATTACAAAATTGTGCTACTGACATTGTGATACGAGTATTCTTGACCAACCTACTTGGTATTTGACCGTAAAGTCAAATACTATCGGACGAAAAGTATTGAGTAAATACTTGTATTTACTTATATCGTTTGAGTTTTGAATAATATGAAACAAACCTGAGCTAACATCTGATTGGTTTCTAGGGCTGAGTCTGCATCCTTTGGACATGTAGCTTTTGAGTTTACCAAGTGAAGCAAGTATTAATCTGAAATTAGGGAAAGTCAGTTTATAAAGTATTTGAAACAATACAGTAGGTACAATATTTTTGCTTATTATATGGCCACAATCAATTAAAAAGAAATGTGACTACTTACAATAAAATAAACTCAATAGAGCACTTAACATACGCATGTATAGACTACAGATTGGGGAACTTACTAATGTATAGAATTAAAAAAAAATGTTTGCAAAAAAAATAGCCTTGTGACATGTGAATCCATTGTGGTCTTGGGTGGTTGGAGTTTTTACAAACAGTAAGGAAAGTGTCCACTCAAACCACAAACCATTTATGTAGTGGTGATAATTTCTTTAGCAGTTCAGATGGAGCTCTACCAAACTACGAACGGGAATAACAGGAGTAAATTGTAACATACCCTAAAAATGGTGGACTTGGTGACAGTGGTCTCGATAGATACTCTGGGTGAAATTGCACAGCTACGTAGTAAGGGTGACCTTCGACCACGGCGACCTCCATCCGCGTTTTCGTCTCGTCCTTGCCGACGAAGTGGAGACCGGCTGCCTCTAACCGTTCAATGTACTCAGGATTTACCTCGTACCGGTGCCTATGCCGCTCTTCAATCACATCGTTCTTGTACAGTTGCGCTGTGAGCAGGAATTGTTACAGTAGTTATTTGGTCCAGTGCTAAACAGACGTAATGGTTAGAGCGACTGTGCCGCGATAGCGGAGATTTCAAGGAACTTGTAAAAAACTATGCAAGCCAAAGCCTTATTTATCAAAGGGAATTGCGTCAACATAAAAAAATTCAGCACGCAGCGCTATCGCAAACAGAAATCATGTTTTTGTTCAAAATGTTTTATACAACTTATAAAAATCTATGCATAATCTGATAAAATGAAATACATGGAGTTGTAAATTATTAAATATATACTATATTAAGTGTTTAATAATTATGTACGACAATTGTAACGACTTGACAACCATAAACAATTTGTTTTTTACCGTTTAATTATGTGGCATTATATAGTGTATTTGTTACTTTGCGTTATTTTTAGTACATGTATCGTTTTTGGGCATGAGTGCGACAAGAGCGAATGGTAATAACTAGGACACATACTGAATATACTAACAAATCAAACTAGGCTGCAAATACGTCTTGCGTTTCCCCAGCCTCATGGTTCCACCAAGATTACCCGGATGGTGTTCTGGCATGTCGATCACCAGTTTATCTTCACAATTGGGATCCACTTCAGTGCTGTTAGCGCCTTTCAGGCCTAATACGTTTCTAGCAAACTCTATGACGGCCGCTTGCAAGCCCAAGCAGATGCCCAACATTGGCTTCTGCGTTTCACGGCACCACTGGCACGCCTCGATTTTTCCTTCCATACCCCTTTGACCGAAGCCACCGGGAACTATGACTCCGCTGAAAGAATAATTTATAGTATATGGATGATATTCGATAGTACTATTGCAGCAAATAATAGAAAATTTTCCTATGCCCAAAGTACACCACCACCCATCCAAGACACCTTACTTTTTCTGCATAGATTGAACAAAAATAATATAAATCAATATTTTAGAAATTACACCAAGCCATGATAATGACAATGACAACCAGCCTGACACCTCTATTTGTCTCATTGCCATGAAAACTGTAGAAAGGTAAAAATGCTTATAATGTGGTAATTTTTTTATGAAAATGTTATCAAAATCCATGAAAAAAGATTTGTTTCGTAATTTATAATAAATAGAAGAACTAGTTACAAAAACATTATTGCAATCTAACAATAGTATTTGAGAAATTTGTGGGTTACAATTGATTTAATATGAATAAGATAAATATTTTGCAAACCCAATAATATAATGTATAGATTTACAAAATATTCTTATAATATTAAGATCTGTAGGTCTAATTGACAAATATTGAATATACTATCTACTACTACTAGCTAGATTAAAATCCATTCAAGCATTGTTGTAGAAAGGCTTATCAGAACTAAAATAAATGGTTTATTTAGTTAGTTCCACTCAATAAGAAAAATGAAATGTGGATAGGTACTTATTAAAGAACAATGCAGACCATAAAAATGAATAACTTTGATTTACTATAATTATATTTTAAGTTAAGAATTAATATGAGGGTTTATGTTTTGTAACAGAAAAAGTAACAAAGAGGCTTTTTTCTCATCTTTAGTGAACCATGGACATCTACGAGATTTGTGGGGATGCAGTTGAGATGCGAGTCTTTAAATATTGTTCAGGTTATCTTACTTCCATACTTAAATATGCACACATGCTGAGATAACCCCAAAGTGAATATTTACACTTTACATTAATCATGTATATGTTATGAAAAAAGCGAACAAGGAAATAATATCACTGGTAACTTACTCGCACTTACAAAGGTCTTGCCAGGCCTTATGGTAGCTAACGGGGTCATCTATCTTGGTCTGCTTTTCTAAAGAGACTGCTTCTACATAAGTCAGATTGAGTTTGTAGCCAACTGCTACGCATGCATGCTGCAAAGCCTTTGTAACACTGGCATAGCTATCTTCCAGCTTGGTGTATTTGCCAACCAAAGTTATGTTTACTTCTTTACGTAGGTTATCAACCCTCTTAGCAAGGTTACGCCACTTTTGCATGAATCTGTGGGCAATGATAATAAGCTATGGTAAATCTTATTTAGTCAATTCAAAAGGGATATTGGCTAAGCTAAATATTTAAAAAGTAACTCTTGTATTTGTGTGCCCTAAAAATTAACAAAGCATTTCTGTAAGATGAACAAGAATAAATGGCATAATGCCATTATTCTTGTTCCATATGTAATTTTATATTTCCTATTATTGTAATATATACATTTTATAGTATAGCATCTTAGTCACTAAAAATTGTAAGGTATAAATTGTGAAAGAATAAAATATATTTATATGTAAACCTTACGTACAAAAATTTATTCAATTTTCAAAATATACCCAATAGCTTACATCTTTTTTTTTATCAGACTAAGCAACAAGATTTTTGTTAGTTAAGTTGGTTGATTAAGTTTTGTCACGTTTTATATGGATGTTGTACATGCCTGTAATTGGCACACATACAAAACCATTTGTCCTTTGTCTTTATTTGTATTGTATAAATGTAATGTACGTAGTGCTGTTGGCGTGCCTTATCAATAAATAAGAAAAAAAAAAAAACAAGATGAGCAATTGGGGAGCCTGATTATAAACAACATAACACACCCATAACAGCACCATTCCATGTTTTAAACTGAAGAGTTCAAACTATAACATAGAAATACTAGTTCATAAGCAATAATGAACTAGTAAGTGGAAGAATAACAAGGAATAGTGTGGAGCTTTTGGAAAGAAGGCAGGTTGAAGGTGGATTATGCATAAAATTTCTACCACATCAACAGTTTTTAGTAAGTCACAAAATAATAATAATACAGTAAAACTATCTTTTGAATAGAATAAGATAGATATATAAATAAGACTACTAATCACAGATATTATGAAAAAAATGGTCACTAAGCAAATAATCTATTTGTTTTAAAAGAGTTCATCTACATAATATAATTAGGGGAATAAACTACACAAAATATGTAACATCAAATATCACAACATCAACTAAACAATAACATCAAACTTTTTTATACAAAAGGAAGTAATAAATGTATCAATAATTATAAAAGCAAATTATCAAATCATTTGAGGAAATAAAAATAATCTTCTAGAGGTCTCTTATTATCTATCATAGACAATTATTAAAAAAAAAATCAATATAACAGACAAGTTAATTGATACAGAAACAAGTTTTTATTGTTGACTAGTAGTACATACTTTACATGAAATGTAAATTTAACATTGTTTTTCAATGAACTAGGAAATATATTACACAAGGCCACAATCATGGACAACATTGAGCATTAGGAAAATTTTCCTGTCAAAATAAATGTATGTCAATTGTGTAGTCTTTGTGTATATTAAAATTTTTAGACATATTTTAAAATAAAAATCCTAATAATTTATTGCCTAAATATTACATTCATTATTTGGTTAATAAAAATAAAATTGCATAGTTGGTATTCATTAAAGTATGTAAAGATAGAATGGAATAATTAAAAAAGGGATAGAAGCAGGGTCGGATTTAGGGCAGGGCATCCGGAGCCTTCACAAGAGTCACTTCAAAACTCCCCCATAACAGACTTTGAAAAACAAATCTTCTAAAATTATTTATATTTGTTTGTTAAAAGTATTTACTTGGTTTCAGCTTAAATTATTTTTTATAAAACTGGACTGAAAAAATTGTGCATTTTATTTGAAAAATAACTAGGGGCCAGGGGCCCTCCACTCCTTTGTTGACCTAGGGCTTCCAGACCTGGCCCTAGATAGAAATATCTTAAGCAAATTATATTAATCTGTATAAGTGTCATTAATAAAGAAACAGTATACCATAGATAAAGATATAAATGCATATAAGGATGTCTTACTTTCCTGGTCGAGGCACAGACATATTTAACTGAAGTCGTTCATTGAGATACTGTACAACACCTTGGGCCTCCATAAGCAGGGGAACATGATAAACTGAGCTCAAATCATGAATGCATATAACCTGGTGGAAGAAAAATTGCTGAATAAAATTAAATATTAGAAAATGTCAAAAGTAAATAGTAGGCATTAAAAAATTAGAATAATAAGCTATATAGAGTTGTTTGTAACTACCTATTATACTTCAAATAAGTTTAAGTAGTAATATTTACTACTGTTTAAAAACATTACCTTATACAATTGTTTAGTTTCACATCTTTACTAATTATTGCATAATGAATATTCACAAGAATTTTGTTAAGGAATGTTTAACTATGTTTAGAAATTAATGTAGATATATTAGTTACCATTGTATTTTTAGGAAACCTGGTAAAAGGGATTTGTTAAATATTTGTATGTATGTAAACAAATGATACAATACTACTTACAACTAGGCAAAAAGCATAATACTCTCTAAGTATACTACATGATTTAATTACTTTACTCTACTTAACTTTTAAAATAAAATTCACATAAAATAAATTGGGCGTTATATGTGTAACAAAAGCTAATTTGGTATAGTACCAAGAATATTTATCTTAACTTACAACTTTACCGATTCAGAATTTTGTCATAAAAACATAAACTGATTCAAAAATACATTGACCATCTTCAAAAAGCTTTCATATGCATTATTTTACATTTCATGAAACCAATAATTAAAATAATAGCTCAACAAGAATATTCTCGTGTTTATGAGAAATGCATTGTACATACATGTGGTTCAATGTATTCCATTCTTGACATCTGTTTAAAATAAGATCATAGTTCTATTTTCAATAACACACAAATCAAATTTGCAAGATAAAATAAGCTGAAGATTAATTAAAAGTAATTAATTTATACCTGTTCCGGTCCAACATGGCAAAAATTGGAGATCTTTTCTTTTACTGTGTGATTGATTGGTTTTTCAGAGCGACACAATATTAAGTCTGGAGATAAGCCAAGTCCTCGTAATTCTCGGACTGATGATTGTGTTGGTTTTGTTTTTGGTTCGCCTGTTGATTTAGGCTACAAAAAGATAACATTTAATTTGTTTAATGACTTTGTCTTACATTTGTTTTATTCATTTTAATCAAATATTTAGTTTCATTTAAAAATTAAATGAAAATAAAAAAGAAACTTAATTTACACCAATATTTTTTTACAGATATGTTGCAATTTAAATCACATTAATTTTAGGATTCAAAACAATGTGATTAGAGGAATTCTGGTTTCTAAAAAAATTAAAATGACTTACCATTGGCACTAAGGAGACATGAGCACAGCAAAAATTTTCTCTTTTAACTCTAAATTGGAACTGCCTAAATGCTTCAACAAATGACATTCCTTCAATATCACCAATTGTCCCCCCCAATTCAACAATGCACACTTTAGGTGGAGTGTTGTCAGGTGTAACAGGAATGTGAGCAACTCTTTGAACCCATTCTTGTATTGCATCGGTTATGTGGGGAATAACTGTAGCAAATTAATATTTAAAATTGATTAACTATAAACAAAAAATAATATTTATTCCTTATATTTTATCTTAAAAGATAGATGAAAAAAAGTTAAATAGTTATTTTTACTACTTACTACTATTTAATATTTAAACTCACCCTGAACTGTCTTTCCAAGATAATCTCCTCGCCTCTCACGTTCAATGACCTGTTGGTATATCTTACCAGTGGTAATATTATTTTCCCGGTGCAGTGTGATATCCAAAAACCGTTCATAATTGCCAAGATCAAGGTCAACTTCACCACCGTCATCAAGTACATAAACTTCACCTAGAAAATAAAAATAGACATGCAATGTTGTCACATTGTCCAATACAACCATGCGGTTAACAATTTCAACGCATTCAACGCATAGTATAAATGCTTACCATGTTCGTATGGAGAAAAAGTACCAGCATCAATATTAATGTATGGATCAATTTTAATGGAAGTTACATCTATGCCGCAGCTTTTTAAAATTGTGCCAAAGGAACTCGCAATGACACCTTTTCCTACACCGCTAATGACGCCACCAGTAACTAAAATATACTTCATGTCTGGCATTTTTTTCTTAAGTTTTAAGCTATTGGCATTGTACATATAATAATTCAGTTATATGATTATGCGCACTTTAAGAGAAAACACGTTAAACAAATCAAAACTAAAAACAATCACACATGTGCCAACGTCAAAATCGCACTGCGCGCGCCAGAATTGTGTTGCAAGCTTGCAAAATTGAATAAGTAAATTATAATGATGTACCATAATCCATGATTTCTGACTGCTTGATTTTCGTTATTCTTTAGATTGTTTCAGATCTTATATTAAGATAGATGTATGAAAGTACCTCAATTTAGTATTTTATACGCTTCACAAAGAAATTTATAGTATAGAACGCATAGCATTAGAAAAATAAAAATAAGCTTTATCGATAAAGACTATTTAAATTAATTTTTTTTATAAATTTGATCAAAGTAAAAAAAGTTAAGGATTTAGGCCTTTTTTTTTAATAAATATTACCAAACATAGTTATAATAGTTTGTATGTCGTACGAATGTTATGCCTTTGTCGTATTAAGATATACAGACTATAAAAAAATTGCAAGTTGCCAGAAGTTACTGTTGCTTGTTTGGTTGTTTTACTTTTGACTGCTCGTATCAAATTGTTTTGAATCAAGTTAAAATGCCTAAATATTATTGTGATTATTGTGATACCTATTTAACTCACGATTCACCTAGTGTCAGGAAAACACACTGTACAGGACGAAAGCACAAAGACAACGTGAAATTCTATTATCAGAAATGGATGGAAGAGCAAGCCCAGCACCTTATTGACGCTACCACGGCTGCTTTCAAAGCTGGTAAAATTGCACAAAATCCGTTTGGCAATAAAGGCGCAGCCATTCCACCACCTTGGGATCCCTCTGTTATGGCACCTGGAGGTCCCAGGCCGCCTGTACCTGCACCAGGTGGGCCTCCGGGAATGTTACCACCTCCGGGAATGGGTCCGGGTGGACCGATGGCCCCGCCAATGATGATGGGACCTCATGGGCCAATGCCACCTATGATGGGAATGCGGCCACCAATGATGGGCCCCTTAATGGGACCTATGGGTCCGATGGGCCCAATGGGACAAATGCGACCTCCACTAATGAATGGACCCCCTATGAATAAATAGCGTTTCCATAAACAATACAACTGAACTGTTAAAATGACATTTGTGAGAAGTGTTGTGTGTTTAAGATTACAGTGTAATCTGTGAAGTGTAAAACTTCTTAGGTTAGAAAAATTGTTTAGAACATCTTTGGTGAATAATTTAAGTTTTGCGGGATTGTTTCCTTATTGGTCATTCAGGTTATATCATTCATAAACATTGTTCTTTTCTAAATTGGCTACAATTATATCTATTACTTTAATTATATGAATATATGTAAAACGTTCATTGCATGATTTGATACTATAAGTTTTACTTACAGTAGTAATTTGTGGCATATGAAAATATAGTGACCAAGGAACAACTTGGATATTAATTAATTTACACACTTTAGTCCAGATGTATGAAATACCTTAAGGTCTTAAACACATTTCGCTGCACAGTAAACCAATTATGTTAGGTAATTTCGTAAAATAAATGCATACAATTAAAAAAAAAATTGTTTTATTCAAAACAACACAATGAAAAAAATTTACATTTTTCATCCACATTAAAATTAATCTTGAGGTGTAGAGGAATGTGATGGAGAATATAAAATGTTATGTCGACTAGATAATACTGTTATAGCCAGGTCAGCTACTAGTAGACATATAGTTATCATTGGAATTAAGCCATTTAAAAGTAATGGTGCTTGTTTCGGATGATTTGCTGTCCTTAATCCATTAAAAACTGATATTGACAGCATAATTTGAAAAAGACAACATGTAGCGATACCATATATTTGAAGAAAATATGAGGCATATTTCTTCCTTAGAGCGCCAACTATGAAGACACTCAGAAACATATAAGTATTAAATATGGTGACAGGAGCAATCAATGAGTGAGACATGCCCAGGTTTGGTGTAGCTATTTCATTTATCAAGTTTGCTGTGTTAAGCACAATTGTGAAAAATCGCACCTTAATAGAGCAGCCTTTAACATTCATTGGTTGTTTACTTCCATAACTGGCACATTTTCTAGAAATACTGCTTTGACGCGTTTTTTTAATTTTTACCTTTTTATGTTTGTCACTAAGCCCATAAATTTTTAATACAAATGGTGTTGTTTAACACTTTTGTCACTTTACCTGTTGAAGGCAGCATTAATCATCTATCAATTTATCACTCACATATTAAGAAGCAAATATCTAAATAGTTTACATATGTAATTTTAAACATTAATTAGAGTTTTTACTGTACATGTGTGTATTTAATACTGTTATTATTATGATGTAAATACTATTATGTGAGAAAATTTGGCATAATATACTTAATCCAGAATATTAAAGAGTAGAAAAAATTCATTCATTTTGAGTTTTTAAACTGTGAGTTAAAATCTGAGTTGGTTGATTGGGCAGTAGTTTAATAGCTATTTTCGTAACTCCTTAAAAATAATCTTTACCAATGTTTATGATGACTTATGGTATCTATATGTTGACACTTATGTGCATAGGTCACAAATTTATATAATTTCTTGAAGTGATCTTGTCCTTGCATTATTATTTTATGATTAACTAGCAGACCCGGCGAACTGCGTATCACCTAACAGTCGATTCTTTATTGTTTTATTATTTTTAATAAATATTTAAATGCTCCCCTAACACTTAAACTTTATGGCATGGTATTACAGTTCTAATTGACTTTTAAGTTTTATTACGAATCTTTTGTATGGGAATATAGAAAAGTGTTGTTTTTTGACCTTATCAGGCAATTTTTTAAATTTTTCTCTCCGTAAGAACCATCCTCGTACTTCATGGAATGTTATAAAAAAGAATTAGCGAAATCGGTTCAGCTGCTCTCGAGATTTGCGCTTAGCAACACATTCAGCGATTCATTTTTATA
>DWHQ01001423.1:0-10873 GCA_018247955.1 Eurytides marcellus marcellus | reverse complement strand
CACCCCGACGCGGGACGAGGTCACCCGCTGCTGCGTTCTTCGGAGTGCGGCAGCGTCGCACACTCCCATGTCCACTCACTGCCGCGATGAGGGATGGATTGGCGTTACAAGCGCAACCCATTTTTACCGACCAGCTTTACGACTGGTCAAAATTCCGCCCGAGTAATGGGAACATCCCCGAGGCTCGAACCAGCCGGCCGAGAGGTGGCTGCAGATATATACATCTTACTTTGGTCCGCAAGTCCATCATCATCACTTGATGGACTTGCGGACCAAAGTAAGATGTAGTCCTTCCGTATTTTGTGCGTGGTGCTAAACTCTCTAGCTACAAAAAACTAATTTGTTACGAAAACAGCAAAAAAAGAGAAACGAGGTCTTAAAAATATAGAATTATAGAAGCTATAAGACCCAACCTTAAGTAACAATGAAAACTGTTAAGATGAAACTAATATGAATATAAAACGGTTAGAGAAATGAACTTACATGTATATCTGCTCTCTTCTCACCACTCCTGTTGGTAAGGCCATAAGTCTCTGTTGGGTTCGCCAGTTCCACACGGTCATCAGGTAGTTTGGGAAACCGGTGAAACCAATTACCAAGTCACAGTCCATCATACAAAGGCCCTTATATCTGTTTACGTTCGTATCTGCGAATTAATAGCGGATTACTATAATGGAATAAACGAAACCATTCGTATAATTCAAATATTTAAATCCAATTAAACAAAACGAACGAACGCTCGATAAGAAGTAAATTTTGCCGTGTCGGTAAAGTTTTATTAAAAACTCTTGCTTTCTTCATATATATATGACAAATATAAGTATAATTATGAAAATAAGTGTGCATAGACTATGGTGGTGGTGACCATAGGTTATGGTTTAGTGATAGAGGCGAGCACGGAGAGTTTTTAATTTTATATTTCACTACATGTTCTCATTCTGCATTGACAGACTAAACTTGATCACAATTGGTAATAATTAAGGTAATTTCTAATGACTGCTCTCATTGGCATTATGTCGTTTAATCCTTTAACTGTCATTAGTTAAAGGTTTTAACTACATAATTTTTTTAAGTGAAGGACTAAAGGTCTAATAAAATCAGCAACCTTTTAACTGCGCTAATTGATTAAACTTCGGATAAATCAAAACAAAGATCCTTGCTTTCGATGTCTTCTCCGCAAACACAAATATGTTTGATCTGTGACCTGAAAGTCGAACATTTTAACGACTGTTAATTCTGACACACTTATGGACAAAACTAAATTTGTTTTTTTTTTATTGTAAACGTTATTACAGTAAACTAATAGTTACTTCACCCGCAATAACATCAACTCCATCTCCATTCTCTACATTATTGGCGACATAAATTATTTCACTGTTGGTTTTAAAGTTATAAAAAATTATGTATACATCATGTGCTATAGCTAGGACATCTTTTCCAACAAATGTTATAAAATCTAATCTGTTTGGTATCGCCCATCTGTAATGTAAATAGTAATAACGTAAATGCAAATATGTTTATTAAATTAATTATAACTATAGCTAACTATAATATGCAAAACAAATCCATTAATGTCTGTGTAATTGAATTGTGATTGATTTTTGTTGTGAAGTAAATGTATCATTCGTACACTCAATGAAATTTGCTTAAAACAATTGCAATTATTATTATTGAGTTACCTTGCTTTAGGATTTATCTCAAGGCCCTGGTATGAATCACCAGAATGCATACCCTTTTTTATTATTTTTAGCGCGTGAAAACGATTTTGCTGTGAGTAACAGTAAGTAATAATCTGACATTGTTAGAATTTTGCATAATAGTTTCATAGCAACGTATCAACTAAAAGCGATTGTAATTTTTTTGAATATGTATAAAACACAATATAGCGTGATTATTTTTTTTATCAGTTTTTTAATTTTAAAATACGTACATTTATTTAACAATTTTAAATTATTTCGTTTTATCATTGTAACAAAATACTACTGCTGCAGCAACATTTTTATGCATAAATAGGAACGTTATTATCTGTAAAGAGATGTCAAATCTACGAGATTGCAAATAAATTGATTAAAAAGATAAAATGGAAACGAATGTCGTGATTAATTATTTGTTGACTTGTATAAAATGTTAAACATGTGAAATGTGCTAGTGAGTCATAATAATATCAAAATGTAAGTGATCTGCCATTGTGGTACTCTCCTGTGTTGTTAATAGATGACACACAAAAGTTTATTATTGTTTTGATTTTTCGTTGTGTTATTAGGGAAAACGCGACTGGGTTCGTTGGTGATCCAGTGGCGGTGAGATGGAACTCAACGTCAATAGATTTCGCAGAGATCACGATGGATCGAAACTTCGCATTGCTACTGGTGTCCTTAATATCTGCGATCCTATGGGTCGTTTATATAACGTACTACAACAGTCGAGTTCTTGGATATATACTCACAAGATTAATAAACAAATTTTATTTCCAAGATGAGAACTTCAAAATTGGTAAGCAACTTTCATAACATACATTAATTTAGAAACAATAAGCATTGACCTTCTATACTTTTATACATTGTAATAACTTAACGTTTTGTTGTATGTATACTTAGATTGTACACAAAAATTTATCATATTGTTTTACCTTTGTATTTCTTGCAAATATTCTTAGTTTATGCAGATTAAACTATAGCGTAATCTATTTTACTTTCCTTTTTGTGTATGTACTTTTATAATAATAAATGTTAATGTATATCCTGTTTTTATAAGACATTCAGTTTCATTACTTCATTATCAATATAATACATACATATTTGCTATAGTATAGCAATATAATGAAACGCTAAACAATTCATGCTTATTAAGAATTCATCCCCCAATATCTCCATATGATAAGCAAGTTATAAGTTAAGTATTATTAAAAATTGGGGGTAATCTATCCAAATAAATATAGCAAATTAGACGGACAGATATTTAAGCAAAAATAAAAATGTTGTCAATATTTTGCCTAGAATGAAAAGATTATAAATTACAGGATTAAAAAACTCTTTAGTTCTTCTTGTAATGAAGTAAAATATGCAATTAAAAGTCAAATTTAAGCCAACTAGTTAGGATATACACACATAAATGGACTTTTTTCACACCAATTAAGTAAATCAAATGGGTTTCTTTAATCACAAATGATACATTTTTTTAAACACTGCCTCTTTTGTTAGATAATAGTATATTGTGTCATAAGGGT
Source organism: Eurytides marcellus marcellus (assembly GCA_018247955.1). Lineage (NCBI taxonomy): Eukaryota > Metazoa > Arthropoda > Insecta > Lepidoptera > Papilionidae > Eurytides > Eurytides marcellus. The sequence continues at coordinate 7,647 of DWHQ01001423.1, read as the reverse complement.
GTTTTACATACATAAATTTAATATGGACAAATGGCCAGAATCAGAACAATTATCTTTATACACAAGTAGGAATTGGACCCGCAACCTATGACGACATAGGTGATTAGCTACTACCGACTGCATAATCGATGACCAATTTGGCCGATCTGTTATAAGTATTAAAACATTGGATGATTGACAAGTTACAGTTTTAAAACTTTGTAAGTGGTAGGAACCTTTTGTAGAGCCTTAATCAAAGCTAAGTAGTAACATGTAAGCAAAACTGTATCACAGTTTAAAGGGCAATGTTGCCAGCATAATTGCAGGGGATAGAGATCTTGAACCTCTGGTCGATGAGTACAATGCAGGGCCGAGATGTTCCGTGGGACGCTAAGTTTTTATGCTTATCACCAGACATACAGTTTGCTTGTCTTGTCATGGCTCTCTATTTCATTAAAAAAAAGATCATTTTTGGTAAAATAGATTAAATTTTGTATGTTTATGTTAAGTCAGATAATATAGATCAAGATATGATAATGGAATTAAAATATTGGTGAGTCTAAGAAATGAAATATTTCATGAGCTAAAACTCAAAATGTAAACTTTGGAGTAACTTGGGGGTGGACTATATTATGTTATAAGCCTTTATGGATATAAAAGTTAGCAAAATTTAGTTAGTTATTGAAATCAAAGCATATTTTTCCTTTCGTTTTATGTAACTGCTGTCAAAAATCAATTACCGGGTAAAGTTTCTTTATATTATTTGCCCTTGATTGCCCTTTTTATAGTATTGTTAAAACATTTAATCTTATCTTTTACGATTACCTTCCTTTATTTGGCTTCTAATTAGTTTCAATTAAGATAAAATTGCAGCTGTTTCCAACAATTCCTTATTGTAACAACATCTTATAATGTTTGTTGCATATATATAGAATAATCAAAAATAAACAGAATTAAATCAATTTCAAGCATGAAAGTTAAGCAATTATAGCAATTTCAGAATGTTATTTCTGGTCATTTAATGGAGATTGTAAAGGTGTTTTATATGTTAATTCCAATGCAGGTTACCAGTAATTGCTAAATTAGATTTCTGTGCATGAGAAATGATGACTGTAGTGTTCCATAAATTTCTTGACATTGCAGGTTCTTTCACTCTCAATGCTCTATCTGGCAAGATTATGTTTCGAGACATTGTGTATATTAACTATGACTACACAGTGCGCATACAAGATGGTTATCTGATATTCAGATGGTGGCGGTCCTATGTTCCTAAAGATGTCTCTGAAGGTAGGGTACTATTTCCAATTTTATTTATTATCAATTTTACAAGTATATGACTTTTATCAACATGCCCATACTAATATTTCAAGGTAATAGGCATGTTAGATTTGCTCGTTTGAAAAATGTATTTTAATTTTCATATTTCATTACAGACTTATCACATTCGGACACGCGCTTGTCAATCATGTTGAACGGCTTCGAACTGCACTTTTACAATCGATGCGACCTTTACAACGAACTCGAGAAAACATTTGGCCTCGAACCCGTCATTAAGGAGCGAAACGATGACGACTTCACCGATCGCGACAAGGCCATGAACGACGCTAACGAGAAACGGAGGCGTGCCCAAGATACGGTGCGTTCAGAGGCAGCAATGGCCAGGACCTGGCGGGACCTCATCCCTGTCATCAAGATCGACGTGTGCACCAGTCGTGTGGTGTTCGGCAACAAATTAGTTCCCACTACCCTGTCAATAAGCGTCGAGGAGGCCCACCTGGTCTACAGTACCAAACCACCCGCCTCCAGTCTCGACCACTTAATGCACTTTGTGAAAGCCAAAGCGGAGAACTGCAAAGTCATTCTTGCCCCCAGTCCGAATTACACCGCCATGGTTGATGAACCGCCGAGATACATGGGCGAAGGCTTCGTCGTCATGAGTTCAAATTACATCGAGGTCTACTTCTATATGGACGAGCCAGGTCTGGTGCCCGAGCAGCCTGTGCTCCTGCAGTTAGCTAATGGAGACATAGTGGAGTCGGCACCGCCCATTTGGGGGGTAGATATTAAATGTGGGAAAGGGACAGATTTCAGTTATGGTCCATGGGCGGATAGACAGAGAGACCATCTCTTTAAATTCTTCTTCCCTCCCAATTACAAATCACTGGAAGTAACACCACAACCAAAACCCGGTGACAGGAGACAGATGCAGTCCTTCGATATAAGGCTGTCGACGCTGAATGAAGCGACTATAGACATTTTATTTACCAAGAACAAGGAAACTAATGCAGTTCATATTAATATCGGCGCCGGATCCTATATGGAGGTGACATTGCCGTGGATTGTGTTACAAGACGGTTACACAACTAAAATAACCGGACAATTGCTTCACTTAGAAGCTACAACAAGTCTCCAGTATAGAAGTTTGGCTGAAAGCGAAACATTGGAGTATACAGTCAAATGTCATTATCCACTGGTTTGGAATCACCATCAGTGCTGGCAGTTGTCGCTCACTGGCTGCAAAGCAACGGCTCATTTCGTGTACACGCACATTGATTTCTTCCAAGATCTAACAAACGATTGGGCCAGTAAAGCCCGTCCGGACATTTTACATTTCGTCCCTTATACTTGGAAGATATCACTGCTATTAAAGGAATGCGAAGTGTTAACTGTCAGTAATCAGTACAATTGGATCGATTGTAGTTCAACAAACCAAGAAAACAATCACGTCGCTTTCTGCGGTGATCTGTTGGATGTGTCGTTCGATTTACCGTTTGTTGATTTTTTGCCTGATGTTATACCCCTGAAGATTTGGGTACAAGGTGAAGCCGTAGACATGAGCCTTTACTTACCTGAAGTTAACACTTCCAGACTGCTGCTGCTGTCTATTGATAAAAACATGAAACTAGTGCCGTGCCGACTAAAGGCATCTAAATGGCGCAGGAAATGCGTGAAAAGTCAGGGTTGGGTTGATTGTTGGTCGGTTCCGATCGTGGCCTTAAGTGTCAGATACAACTACCATCCCATACCTCCGCTGGGCCCTGAACCACAAGCCGACATAACTACACCAGAAAAGGAAGAGATACTCTTATCTCCCATGAGAATACCAAGAATGAGAAAGCAGCCACAGATGAATTGGGCCATCGATGGGAATACCTTCGATAGAACCTCATTGGCGCCAGATAAAGTAAGCGTAGAGCTTGAGGTGGGACCGTCCGTCCTTCTCGCCTACGGTACTATCATCACGAGCTTTATGAATTTGTTAGAGAACATTTTTGGTGAAGATCAACGGTTCACCGACATGCAAAAAACGCCAAATGTGGAAAACCTCTACTGGTTGAACGACAATCCAGTGAAACTCAACGACAGAAGCAGTATCAACCAGCATGCTGATATATGTAACGATGACTCCAGCGATTCGAGCAAAGAACCCTTTGATCCTCGACGCTGTCGGCCCTTAGATGTGTCGGTGTCTATCATTATTCACGACATTCAAGCCCATTTGGTGAAGAACTGCAGCGAAAATGAGCCTCCGTGTCCTGTGGTCCTCATCGAACGTTTCGGTTTCGAAATGGACAAAAGATTTAAAGAAACAAAACTCCAGCTGCTACTCAGCCCATCAATTCTTGTGTCGTCCAACAATTTGGCGAGGCCTAATGTCAACAATACTGGGGCTTTGCAACAGGGGCATTTGATGCTCTCCTCGTTCCAACTCCGAGGAAATGGTTTCTTCAGCGACACCAACCGTTCCGTAGAAGATGACACCATAGAGTACGCTTGGATGATGGAGTTGCAACTTGGCCAGCTGACAGGGCGATTAACATTGCCGCAGCTCTACCAGATTATTTCGTCCCTCGAAACGTTCTTGTTGCTTATTTGCGACAGCGAAAACGAATTGGTGCCCCCAAATGCGGTAAAACAGTGCCACCATGGCCTGAATACTGTTCTATGTCCAGACACAGACATAGCTCTAAAGTACCGCTGCCCAACGCCGAACGAAATTAAATACCGCATGATTCGAGTTGCGATCGATCTCATTGATATTTACATTGCTGATTCAAATACAACACTTCAATCTTGGATATCGCCAATCAGGTTGTCTTTCTGCAACCTTCACGGTTCGGGCTTTGGGACCGGAATTACCGGTTTACTACCTAACATTAAGCTCGCCCTTTACACACAAACAAACATGCAAACTCACCATAATTCGAGTGGCAGTACTAACAGTCAAAATAATAAATTACCTGAGAGCGAAAATTGGGTCGGCGTGGGGTCTGTGTCCTTAGGGCCGGTGTTAATTGAAGCTGCATCATCTTTGGCCCAAGCGCCGAGAAACCTGCATTTGGTGCAGCAGAAATTTCTCAAACTGCATGACGACAAAACGAAAAGGTTGTGGTTCTTATGGCCTAATGAGGGGAAGAATACGCAATGCGGATGCACGGGAGGTTGCGCATTTTTCGGTTCCAATAGAAACGGACCAAACTTCTTTAAACCGACCCAATCGGACATACTCGAAGGCATAAATGTTGCTATGTTTAATGTCATAGAAACATCGCCTGGGGAATACGGCTACGGGCAGAGTTTGTTGCATCCAGGACAACTCGTGTTCCATACGCCGCCATACAACAGCTTGAATGTTTGTTTACAACCAACAAATGTTTCCACATTGATACCCTCGCCGTTGCCCCAAGCTTTAAACAAATCGCCCCAAAGTGCGGAACGCAGAAGTCTGACCCGACGGTTCTCTTACACGAGTATGAGCAAAGGCAGTAATAACGTGCTTGTTTCAAGCACCAAAAGTGATGTTCCATATGCTCGGCTGGTAGACTCGACAGTGCCGTTAGGTAATTCGAAAATCGACAGCGACTCCAAATTAAACAAGAGCATTCTCAACGTGCCGCAGATGGAAAGTAGCGTTTCCGATTCTAAGCTAGCCCTGAGTTGTGGAGTTAAAGACAACACGAACGTGTTGTCTAAAAAATCCGTGCAAACAGAGAACGAGGTGTTCGTAGCCCCAAAGGTGCCGACACGTAGCGTTGCAGTTTCAGAATCTCATTACTCCCTCAACTCTCAGCCGCCACACGAAGAGGCACTAACGCAAGAAGTCCAGCGAACGATGTCGATTACTAGTGAAAACCATTCCGAAGCATTCTTCTCAGCGGACGAAGATATGTTCCCTAGTCGGTCGTCGAGTTTGAAACATTCCTTTGGCAGTCGCCACAGCAATCGAAAAGAAAAGAGCTCGTTTGGAATAAACGACATAACAAGCGAGAATTGGTCTAACTCAAAATCCCGAGCGGAAGTAGTTGACGCTCCTGACACCATCAGCAATCTTAGCGCTGGTGTGCAACCGGACTCTGAAAGCGGATCGGTTTCCTCTTCTTCTTTTATTTCCGCAATTTCGTCGCAGGAAGACATGACACTTGTCAACCTGCATATGCAGACAAATAAACCGATCGTAGAATCCCCCTTACTGATGGCGAGCTATATGCACAATCTCCCACAGTATAAATGCTCTAATTGGTCCTCATGCTCATTGCCTACTGGCAGAGATGCTTTCACTTTACCGCTTTTTAAAAGAGCCGATGACGGATCTTTGGTTTATGTCGGTCAGAAATATTTACCCAACTTTGAACAGACTGGAAAAGTAAACGTCTTGAGGCTTATATCCAAGAAAGACGGACACAATAGTCAAAGTCAGCATGGCCCATTCTCTAATCTAACACCGCACTTCAATTCGCAAATCAAAGCACACCCTTACCCGCAAGGATGGTGGGAATTGCAGCAGAATGTTCAAGATAATCAAGAAAACATCACCGACAAAAGCTCAGCGTCCACAGCCACTACGACTAGTGACAGCAAAAGCGGGCTATCCGTTAAATTGCGCGGAGAAATTGATGTGATGCTGACACCATTGGTTTTGGAAAGTACTCAAAAGTTTGTCGAATCTTTAACACCCGTTTTAGCCAACATTCATCCAATAACGGTTATAAACCATCTGCGATTGCTTTGCATCTCTTCGGTCGAGAGAGCTAACGTTCTGAAACAGAAGCAGTATGTTTGGAACTGGTTACCGCAGATGCAAATCAACAGTCAGTCCAGCATAATACCGGAAAAAGACGATAAGTACAAACTTTCAATCATTCCTCAACCAAATGTGTACGAGGAGACTATTTGCGATCAGCTGCAAGCTACGCTTATGGTACCAAAAGTCAACGTGATATTCATACAATCTTCTGTAGTAGAAGACATGATTTCTTTTTCCGCTTTAGACAATATACAAGACCTGACATGTGTTTCCCTCTTTGGGCTGTCTGTTGAAAACATAGTGGCGAAATACGTCAGTTCCAAGAAGACTTTGGAATCTATTCAGCTGTATTATAGACCAACGTTACGCGCGCTTGGAAGTAAGAAGTCTTTTGGAATTATGAAGGGACCTCGAGCTTTGATTTCGGCCCAATCTTCTGGCTCAGGTCGCAAAAGAGGAACAGAGAAAGGTGAACCGGTATTTATTGAGACGTCACAACAGCAGTGCGAAGACACTACTATCACTCTTAACGTCGGTAAGTATTACAAAATTGATATAAGCCTTACTTATTCCTATGATCTCTTGATTTCTCTCTTGATGGTCGGTAATTGTTGCAGGTAAGGTTCACGGTCAACTGAGGCGCATACGCAACGAGTCGTCTCAGTTGAAGGACGCAACCGTCACCGGAATCCCGTGTCAGCATTCCAAAGTGTGCTTCAAGTTCACCAGAATAGATCCCTGTGGCAAGGGTTGTGAAACAACTGTTAGTATTAATTGTGATAATTATACTGATAGTAATTAATATGGTGCATTCCAACAGCCTTTAAGACTTGTATTATTTTTATTGTTTGACAGTGCTGCCAGAACACTTCAACGGAAGGCCAGAAGGAGAGCTCGATCGGCTTCATTATGTTTGAATGTGGGCTAGAAGGCGTGTCGATCAAAGTCTCCCAACATTCGACCTCCCACAAAGCCAACGAAGAGAAAAAGGCTACGCGGAACGACAGTGAGAGTTGCCGCGAGTCCGTCAAATCCGCCGAAGAGTTAAAACCAGACAAAGAGAGAAGTTCCAAGGGCTACCGAACATCGGGCATTGAGGATCTGTTCAGGAAAAAGGAGTCGAATTCGAAGCCCAGCACTCCAAATCTCGGCGCTGCTCAGCCCCCCCCAGTGCCACCGGAAGCGACAACCCCTGGGCCCGAAGAGCCATCTGACAGCACAGCCACCATAGTGCCGGTGAGGGACAACGGTAATAGGTCCTCGTGCGCAATAGATTTGAAGGTGGTCTGGTTCAACTTTGCTGCACCACCACGCACTCCGATCACCAAGAAAATTGACTACACTAGGTAAAGTATCTGTCCTGTGTTTGTAGTATAAAGTGAATAAATAAAAAAAAGGGTGGTAGAGCCACGCAGCTGCCCCCGCTGCTCAATGGGCCGGCTCGAACCGGATAAGTACCACGACCTCACAGAAAATCGGCGTAAAGTGAAAATGTTTATACTTTCGCGTTTCGTCCGGTGAGTGAGTTGGCCGGTGGCTCATCCCCCTCCCTTTCTTACTCTCTCTCTCTCACTTCACTCCCTACCTCTGCATCCATCTCCTCCCTTTCACCCTCCCCCTCCGGCTTTTTCTCACCTCTTCCT
>DWHQ01001422.1:0-10874 GCA_018247955.1 Eurytides marcellus marcellus | reverse complement strand
CAGGTGTTCATATTGTTATGTTATCATACGCAGATTTTAAATATTTTGCAAATTATAACCTGTGTACAAAGTGGTCTCAAACTTTTGGCCGGCAGTGTACATAACATTTTCATACATGCGTGTAACACTGGTGTGTTACATAGTACAGTCAGTAAATAACGAAGTGTTTATAGATCGAGGAGGGATCCGAGAGCGAGTCGGACGACGACGACGTGGTGCTGAAAGCGGAGCCCGTGGAGCAGGTGGTGTTGGAAGACGCCGACACGGACGACGAGACGACGGCGCGGCGGCAGGAGCGCGACCGCACCGCCATGCTCGACTTCACCAAAGTGCGCATCAAGCAGGAGCCCATCGACCCTGGTGAGTGGCTTTCTTTTTATCTAATGGCCTGATAAACGAGCAAGTGGCTCACTGATGGTAAGCGATAACCACCACCTGTGGACATTTGCAACATTACAGAACTTGCAAATGCGTTGCCAGCCTTTAATAGGGTTGAAAGAGGGAGGAGGGAGGGAATGGAGGCATCGATATGTACGGGAGGGGAAGGGGTTGAGCCACCGGCCACTGAACCAAAAACTTCCACTTTACGCTAATTTTCTGTGAGATTGTGGTACTTATCCGGTTCGAGCCGGCCCATTTAAGCAGCGAAAACAGCTGTATAGCTCTACCACCGTTAAATGAATGGCTATTTTACAAAGTTTAAGAATTTTAAACACAGCTATAATGCTTAAATGAATATAAGTACATCTATGTTCTCTATTATATCATTGACTACATACACATATGATGTGGTCGTTTAGGGATCGAGTTAGAAGGCTTCCATCACTGTTGAAACTCTGTATATTACTACTAATTATTTAAAGAACATTTATTATAACTTACAAATATAATTGTTATATACACTTAATTAATAGCACTACATACATATATACACATATAAATAATATTGGCTATTATATAGGTTTTTACATTCATGGATGGTTGAGGAAGAAAGTTTCAAGACTTTACAAGAACTTTTGAATAATTTTTAACATTTTCTTTATGAGAAAGCTCTACTGGCTTGGAATGCATTCTGTTGAGAATAGCCGGCGAGAAACTCAACAGTTGTCTTTTAAAAATACCGTTACATTATGTTAAGTCTTAATACAATTTAATAGCTGTACCATATATCAGTCAATCAATTAAGGTCCCCGCATTTCGATCTACCAGAAACTCTTCAACAGTGTAACATATTTTATTACACTGTTAAAGAGTTTTTATTATTTTCAACGGTATATAATAGGCTTTATCCAACAAAATGTTTTTAATTTTAGTTTTAAAAAGGCCAAGTGGTAGATCTAAGATATTTTGTGGAACTCTATTAAATATGCGTGAGGCTCATGAAGAATTTTTTCACCTTTTTCGAGACGAAATCGAGGTGTTACAAGCTTATTTTTATTAATTAACTTAACTGTGTCTATCACTGTTTTTTTTTTTTAATTATTAAGATTTTGCTGAATAAACAATATATATTATAAAGTATATATTGTGAGGCAACCGTTAATACTAGTTCACAATACCAGTTCTCTTAAAAACATCTCACAGAGAATCTCGAGCTCTCGGGTTATAAATACCTCGCAAAGCTCTTGTCGCAAGAATAAAAACCGTATTTATCTCAGCAGCATTACCTCTCAATTTTGAGTGAAACCTATATTTTCGTTGCAGATGACGAACCAGTAATAACTGCCGAGGAGGAGCGCCTGCCCACCGCAATAGAGGCGACACACACTACAGTGACCTCCTCGATCGATGGCAACGTCCAACTCGACGCTGCACCGCCCACTACGATTCTCCCGATCGGGGGGATCAGGATAAACATCACAAAGACCATACCTATTGCCGTCAACAATCCAGCGGAGCCCATGCTGGAAGATGTCAGTGCTGATGACGAACCACTCCCACCTGGTGAAGAACCGGAGTTAGAATACAAGCTGAAATCGAACTTGGAGGGTGTTCAGTTCAGTAGACAGCCCCCAGTGCAGAAAGGAAACGAGTTATCTGGACTATGCTCGATTATGTGAAAACTACTAATGTGTTTAGACTTTACCATGGTAGAACGGATATGTGTTTTATAGCACATGCTACCGGTATATGCCAGGTCAGTCTACTGGAGTATCACGCTTACAACCGACTGGCGTAGTATTCGTACTTTATACAAAAAAAGTATTTGTACTGTCTAGTAAGTGAGGTAGCCAGAAGACTAAAATCAAACTAGATGGCATTGTTGTCTATGTTATGAATGTCCATGTAGGGCCAATATTCATATCATGGGATAAACAGCATGCTCGGTTGTTAAATTAATTACATTAAACAATGTATTTGCATGATAAAAGGTAAAAAACGGTTGTGTAAATTTACCACATAAGTGAAGCATATAAAATGTTGCACTACGGAGAATAAATTGATTTTTGATGAATTGATAATATGTAAATATTGCTTATTAGATGTGTAAAGTTAATTAGTTCCTGGGTTTGGTGTGATATATATCAATGTTTGATTAATAGTACCAATGATATTACCTTTGGTAGCAAATTACATTGCAGTAAGGAAAGTAACTTGCTATTTTGAAAGAGTAACTTAACTTAAACTTTTACGTTTGAAAACTGGATTGTAGTATATGCTCTAAATCCAAAAAAAAAAAAAAAATTTAAACATTGTAGAAATTTATTAAAGCAACAAAAATACATTAATCAATAAGTAAATTAAAGAATATACTAAATACATAAAAATATTGAATTAAAGACATATTATGACGCGTTTGCCTCTACTTTGTTAAAAACTATAGTATTTATTCTTTGCAACGAATTCTCAATTTAACTCACACGGACTGTGCATGAGAAAGTTTATTAGGTGGATACTGAAACCCAGAAATGAGTTACCATGCAAAGAGACATTGAAATAATTTGTAAATATTATATAGGTTTGAGGTTATTAAAAATTGTGATATTAAATATAAGATTATTGCAACTTTGATTTGTTTCTTTTTTTTTCTTTGCATGTAAAAATAAGTTCGATGTAAAATCACACACATTGTATATAGCATTTACGTTTTCACATCATCCATGTTCAATTATGACACTTTACGATAAAGGTTTCACTCAAATTAATTTTAGTGATCAAATTGTGTTTTGCGTTCCAATCTATTACGATTGCTTATGATTTATTGTATAACAATGTACAAATATGAGTGCTTATTTTCTATTGTACCAGTTTATTGCTGGGAATGTGCTGTAAAGCTTGTTGCGAATTATAAGAGACGAATCTCTTGTGTCAAATAAATCATTAAAAAAAGACGATTTATCTTCATTTACTTTCAGCCAAGTCTTTCATAACTATCAATTTCCTTTCCCTACTAGTTTTAATTTAAACAGATTGAATTGTAGATAAGTTTTTCGTCACAACGTGACTGTCTTTCTTCTCGACTTTTCATGTTTTTTTTTCATTTGATTTGAAGACTTATCTTAATTTTGTATTTTAGAGGTATATAAGTTGAATAAAGTAATTAACTGCAATATCTTTGTTTGATTTTTTGTAATACCAAATTTTCCCATACATAACACAACAGAGATATAATTTAGTATGGCCCTTCTGCAGGTGTTAGCCTATACAGGTCAACGAATGTCAAAATATTACATCAGCAATATACTTAGGGCACACTTACAGTTATTGAATAGTATTAAAGAAATAGGAACTGAGAAATCATTTGATAATGTTTCATTTTTGTAGGTCATAGCATTCCTTTCATAGGATGATGTAAAGGACCATGAGTAAATTATACATCATAATTTAATGAAAATACTATAATTTTAATGTATTTATTAACCTGTAACTGGGTAATAAATTTTTATTCAATTTGTTTCACGATGAGGATTTTTTTCTTCATCATTAGAAGTCTTTAACTTTTGGGTTTAAAAGATAAGAACTACGTAAAAATTAATGCATTGAAGATATTACGGCAAATTTCCATGACGAAAAATGGCTGTAGTATTTCGTATAAGACGAAATATTTCGTCATACCCAGTTAACAGGTTAACCAATGTAAAAAAGTTGCAATTTGTTGAGTTTGGTATTATTTAGTTCTTCAATACATAACGAGAAGCGACATAACATTGTTTATTGTTCCCTTCATTTGTATTTTTTTTTACTTTATATTTATAATGATGTAAACTCGTGTTAGCATTGGTACAAACCTATGTGGTTTTTAGATACTAATTGAATTACATATCATGTAAATAACAAAATAAACAGAGAAAAAACTGACAAAAGCAAGGATGAAAATAATAACACAATAAAACCGTGTATGTAAAGCTGTACATATACCTTTTATTTTAATTTATACATAATAAATTAACTTTTGTCTATATCTACATATCGCAATTGTGTGGCCATCTTGGAAATGGCAAAGTATCTTTGATATTGGGAACACTGCAGAGCACTTGTAGCAATCTTTCCAGCCCCAATCCAAAACCACCTGTGGGAATATTGCCAAACTTCCTTAATTCAAGGTACCAGTTCAAAGCCGCTGATGGCAGTTTCGATTTCAATTTATTGTAATCATCTTCCCTAAGACTACCACCGACCAATTCACCAGTTATTGGTGCCAGTAGATCAAACGCTTCCACCTGTAACAGATAAATATTATATAATGAAAGGTAGATTTTCACTAAAAGGAGAAGGGAAAATTAACTAATTACATTACATTCAATCCCAATTCTTCCGTTGTCTTATCTTACCAACTCATGTCTTTTTTTTTTACTTTTTATATCTTTTAGAGGTCAAATAAAAATAAGTCCAAAAAAAAAGGAAATATCTAACAAAGCAGTGATGTGAAATCATCACCATATTTTTTTTAAGGAGTTAAAGTTTTAAACAAGATAAAGAATTGTATTAAGAAGTCTCATCACTGAATATGATTTAAAAATGTGCTTAAATTAAAAATGACATTGTGACGCAAATACAAACACATACCTTTGTACTATCTTGGGATTCCTTCATATAAAAAGATTTTTGCTCTTTTGGCCATCTTATAACAAAAACAGGCACACCATTACAATAATCAACTAATGCCAGCTCTTGCTCTTTATTTATTCCCTCATCAGAAGAGTTCAAACCTTTCTTTTCTAGTATACATTTTGCCTCTTCATAAGTCATAGTGACAAAACTTTTATTTAACCATAATGGTGCTTTATTTTTCTCTTTATCAATTAAATACAAATCGTCTTCATTAGAATTTCTTGTTTCTATAAAAATATATTTCAACAACTTCTCAATTAAACTATGTAATTCTTCTAAACTATCACAAAATGCCAATTCTGCTTCTAACATGTAAAATTCTGATAGGTGTAGACGAGACTTTGAGTTCTCTGCTCGAAATGTTGGACCAAGTGTATACACATTACCAAGTCCCCTGCACATAGCTTCTAAATGCAATTGACCTGATACCGTCAGGAATGTCTTAGTTCCAAAATAAATGTCATCAACAGTCTTTTCCTTTTGCATCATTGACTTTATAGTGTTTGCATTATCGGGTAATACTTTAAAGACCTCACCAGCCCCTTCACAATCATTTGATGTTAGAATAGGAGTATGAATGTGCAAATAATTTTCAGATGTAAAGTAGTCATGTATATGCTTAGTAACAGCATTTCTTATCCTTAAAATGGCCGCGATGTAGTTGGTCCTCGAACGCAAATGTAGATACTGGCGGATATATTCAGGGGGATGCGTAGTCCTCGGGTTAAACGGATATCCATCTAACACCACGCATTGCCCCAACACATTTATATTATCAGCGGCGAGTTCCATTTGGCCTCTGGGGCTTTTGGTGAGCTTGCCAACAATTCGAACAGAGCTGCCGTAAGTTAATTCATCCGGTTTCAAGTGTTTCGGGATGACAATTTGCAGTTTTTTAGCACAAGACCCATCGCTTACGTCTGCAAAAACATGTTCCTTTTGTACTCGTAAGTTCTTCACCCAGCCCTGCAGAGTAAGTAAAAAATAATAAAGGTACTCTAGTAAATATAATTAACGAGATGGTATTTGTCATAATATAAATATAACCTGAATTTCAGTTACTTCACCAAAATTTGCCCTTTTAATGACTGAAGCAATAGCGCTATATTTCCGGTAATCATGAAAAACATTATAATTTAACTTAGATGTTATCTTAGGAACAATATTATACATCATTTTAGTCAATATTTCATTGATTTCGGAAGTATAAACAAAATTGGAAATATGATAATATTACTCATTTTGACATTGTCACTGTCAAGTATAAAGTCAATGTCAATTGTCAAAACTATTCACAATTTGTAGAAAAAATAGTTTGTAGTATGTGTAAACAAAATAAATAAAATTTCATTTTCGTTTGCATATTTGTGTATTCATACTTTCAATTCCCTTTTTTTTTCATAAAGTGCACTAAGAAATTTCTCTTTTCTTTCGTTTTTCATTTAAAGTAAGTAAGCTTGCTTAAATTATGTCAAAAATAAGCCTAGACTCCCTGTTTAATTCCTTAAGATTTAAAAAGTTTGAATTATATTTAAGGATGCTAATGATTTTTGTCTATGCGGTTCCGTTAATTTATATCGCGATTTCGAACCTCCACCTCCATCATGCATCAGAAAATTTATGAGTTAATACGAGGAATATGAGGATTGTCGGCTCAAGGCCGGTTATGCAGACGGCAAATCGCTACGGTGAAGCTTTATAGGATTAACATAATAATACAAATTAGCAACGTTTTATCGGATTATTGTTCTGAATTTATGCCACTCTGCCACTTTGTCTTCAACAGATTTTGGTTTGTTAGCTAGACGTGTTGGCGAAACGTATAGGCGCCTGTGTTATTTTATTCTTATATTTTATTATATATGGAGTCTATAAACCATTTTACATCGAAAGTCTTGCCGAGATATATGGCGTCTTTTACTTACCTTTAATCTACTGGTCGAAGAAAACCATATGGCACAACTTTTTATACTGAAAGACAATTTGAATTAGGCGCTAAAGCTCAGGTAAAGTATATTGCTAGACTCTTATCATGGACTAACCTTTATTCTTCATTTGCTAAATCATACACCGAGTCAATTAGCAGCCCATTGGAGGTAAAGGACAATATATTCAAAACTATCATACCATATCCATGAAAAGCGTAAGTTTGATTTGTGTGCCTTTCAGGGTGTAACTCATATATAATAGATGATTCGAGAGGGTACTGAGCCTTATAGGACTCCTATTTTAAGCGAGCTTTGAGCTCAAAGTGTCTCTAAGAGAGAGAAATAGAGGACACCCTATTGATATGGGAAAGAGCGACTCGACATGTGGGCCCATAACATGTATTTCTCACCTTTAATATGAACTGTCTGTTGTGCTATTTAGAATAAAAATCAAAAGAGCACGATGCTTTTTATTTGGAATAAAAGTATTAAAATTCACCTTTTTCCTGGATATTAAAAGGTATTTTAAAATAATTTGGATTTGGCCTTGTTATGTCGTATATATAATGTAGTAACGATTACGTTCCGGTACGCATCTATCTTCCGCCAGCATTTAACATGATTTAATTTTTTGAACTTTTTTCAACGCCTTTAGTCCGGTAGTTTTCAAAGTTAACTTATAAGAGGCCTGTTGATTAGCATTTTGGTGCAAGAAAGACAACGTTGCATGATGACATTCGTTAAAAATAATATAACCGTTATGATTTTTTTTATTTTTTGCACAAAATTTTTATTCTGTGACATGCTAACAATATATTAATATATTATTATTTGACCTCTTGTTTTCCTTCGAATGTCATCGGGTTTTATTGCGTCAGTGAAGTAAAGCATGAATACGAAAAATATTATACGTTCTAAATTTCATTTTGTATAACATTGTTTTTTTTTTATGTGGCAAATTGCTTATTCGAAAATTTCAAAATACGATATTTTATCATTAGTTAACAGCAGCGACCAATATTTTAAGATACTGTATGGTGCTGTATTGTTATGGCTGATACTTAAAATCACGTACCTCTTACTTTCCCAAAACTGTTTTCCGCTAGAATAGAACAACAATATTATTCCAGCATTTGAAAACTCAAAACAATAAATTTGAATTATGAGAAATTCTTTCGCTGAGTAATGGACTACTCCGAAACTTCCGTTTGTGTGATTTCTGGCTTTTTTCCAATTTCAAGATGCATTTGAAAAAAAAATTGTTCTAGTAGTTAACATCGAACCAAATGAAAAAATTGAGATTTTAAAAGAACTTTCAGAAGAACACTTTGTTATTAAAATACCGCTAAATCTTAATAAGATTTTACATATTTTATCACGAGGAATTCGCAATAAAGACATTAATTGCACAATATCGCTCTGGGAACACAAGATACAAGGTCCTCTGCGTGCTTTTCTTTCGTTCCTGTTTCTTCTATTTCTGATTTTCTAGGTATTTACACTTTGAAACCTCAGTAATAAATTATTAATTGAATTCCTTTCACCATATTTATGACAACAATTATTTTGCTATAATAATACTAAAAATCAATGTACGAATCCTTATGACATATCTTATGTTTGATTGATGTTTTTGCTTTTAACCTATGCGGCTTCCTTTTGATAAGAGACAGTTCTTTTCAAATTATAAATATTTATTTCTTTGTTACTTTCTTTTTTTTACTACTATCTTTTGTTACTAAACCAGTATTCAATAGAAGATTATTATTTTGAGTTAAGATCACAACCACTACTGAGTCACTTACCATTAATATGGTATAAATAACATTACTTATATAATCATAGCGAGAATTCCTAATATAGGACTAATGTTTAAGACCATATCAGATAAATGTGTCAAGTTGCCAAATGCTTCTCGTCAAATTACTAGGGGGTTCAATAAGATCTCGATCATTCAACTAATGTATTCGTCATGCCTATACGAATACATCAGAACATCTTACTGTAGACAATACAGTTGAAACGAAAAACAGATGAACGTTAAAAATTTACCCAAAAAGTTTGACTCTATCATTGGAATAATACGTCATTTCGAAAACTTATCAAGTTTGTTAGAAGTCGACTTACGGTCGAAAAGCAAATTTCATTTCAGCGAAAGCTTTGAATCCACAAGCTTGCAGCTTTGAAAAACATTTTCTTGAGATCCAATATTTTTGGTCGATATGCGCTTCCGAATGGGTGTTTCAACGTCGATAATTTTTCTGATTTAATCATGCTTATACTTTTCCATATTAGGTTTTAATAAACTAGAAAAGTTTATTAAAATCTAATATGGAAAAAGAAAGATTCAGATCTGGGCTAGTCGTAATTTTTAGTGGAAATCGATAAGGAACCAAGGAATGGGGAAGAGTTAGATTAATTAATATCGTAGGAAAACCCGTCTAGCAGTAAATTCATGTAGGCTATTAGTAATAATTATAAAATTATGTAATCATTCATATATTAAATCTTGTTTGATATTAACCGGTAGAACTTGCTTGGTATCTCATTTTCACAACAGACACTACTCAACAGAATAATGTTGAGAATTTCTAATAATACAATACTGATTGCTTTCCCTTATTTTTTTTTTCTTTTCAATTAAATGTTGTTCATCCGTTATATTACATTTGTATCCCGAAAGATGTCTCCGATGGAATTAATGATAATTTAATTACATGTATAAAGGTAATAATGAAAGAGACATAATATTGCTGAATATTTACCTATTGGGTTGAGGAAGGTTGAGGAAGAATCATTAATAAATGGTATTATTAATGATTCGATTGTATGTGTATTGTATATGTATATGTGCGAATAGTCAATACATTAGCACACTATAAAAGTACAAAATAAACTTACCGACAGGGAATCTGACATAAACAAAAACTTAAAACCTTAGGGAGATAAGATCTTTAAAACTTTTATTTTGTAAAATAAAAAAATCGTCACAAAATCTATACAAATATCGGAAAGAAATAGCAAAAAATAAAATTTTAATCTTAATATCCCATCGGAGTTAAAGTTAACAGGATTAAATATTTTTTAACTTTTGTGTGTTGAGTACCCAAAGGGTAACATAACCTATTACTAACCCACCTCGTATTATGTATGCATTTACAATAATATAATTAATTCATATTTTATTTCATTTTTTACCAAGCACAGCTTTCGAACAACGAGTTATTCGTTATATATACATATATAAGATATTAATTTGTACAGTAATCACGATGACAATATCACTCTTCAAAGCGGAACATAGTAATGGTGCGATTGATAGAGTACTCTGGTGCCCATACGGAAATCCAAACTCTAACACATTAAAATTTCTAAAAAAGAACTGAAAATAAAGAGTTGTTTTCATCTTTTAGTTTAATAAATGTTCTATTAAATACGAAAACGGATTGTCACGGAAGGTGGGTTGTTTATAATAATATTTGGTCATAAAAGTACACTGCCCGTTACTCTTTAGTAACTTTAAAACATATAATGTCACTACAACACTTAAAATAAAAACTCTGCTAGGCTCTCCGCTGATACGTTGCGATGAGATATGATATTATATGTGTATATGCCTGTAAATTTCCATGAAACACTACCATTTAGACACTTATATATGTTGATTAGTACTTTTTAATATAATAACAAACTAACAAGCAATGTGTTAAATAATTTCCCGAAAAGTCGTATTCCGTTCATTAAATAAAAAATTAAAGTCTTATAGTTTTCTTACCAAACATTTAATATTAATTACTGCTCCACATATAATTTATAATATTAACAAACTAAACTGCCTCCGTGGCCTAGTGGTATAGGTCCGCGCTTTACAAAACGGAGGTCGTGGTTTCGAAC
>DWHQ01001421.1:0-10874 GCA_018247955.1 Eurytides marcellus marcellus | reverse complement strand
GATAGAAGAAGTCTTTCATACAGCGATCTATGCAACTGTACGGACTTGTAACCTATTTCTTCGCGCAACTTTAGTTTTAAATATGTTATCTCACTCATTTGCGAAGTCCGCCCGAACTGTTAGTTATTTTATTGTCAGTCCGAGCAGCAATATCTACAAACTACTGTGTTCCGATTCGATAGGCAATGTTGCCAGCATAATTAATGAGGTTGGAGATCTACCCATATTACATCCTAGAACTCGATTAGTACAAGATACCGTGTGCAATTGTCTTGTTACGGGGAGGCGCGTCGCTTGTCACACAACTTAATTTTCTTCTCACATAATTTCATAAATAAAAAAAATGTTGTCGTCAGAACAAAATTCATGCACTTATTCATTTTTGACTTTGCCAATGACTATATATATTATATAACTTCTCATGATCCCTTCGACTTTTTGCTAGCGTCAGTTTTTGCTAACGCGCCCACACTAGTGACACCAGGTTACCGCTTTGCGTTGCGTAAGTAGCAACAAGTTTTTGTTGTGATATGTCTCAGAGCGTTTAAGAGAAACGCCCGTGGACCGTCAATACAGCGACGTCAACCCGGTGTGTCGACCTTCCGAGAAAGCGTGACGTCTACGGCTTTCCGTTGGCGACTATGAAGTAAACAAATTAAGCGATTCGTTCCGACGCTGAAATAATATTTGCATAACGAACGCTCCGATGTAACACTGAGACTGAAAGGGTATTGGACGTTTCGCGCAGGAAATCATTATTGTTGCAACATAAATGGTATTGATTTGAGCAATTATTTAGGACGTAAATAATTTGTTTATTAGATCGGTGTTACTAATTAAAAAAAAATTAAACAAATTATTTGTTGTTAAATACCTTTAAATGTAAAATGTTTAAAACGTCCAGACTAATAAACGAGAAATGGAGCAGTTATTTCAAAGAGAAAAGAATCGTATCGTATTGAAAGAACTCGAACAGGGAGGTCTTCTTCTTCCAGCAGAAAATCAAGTACATGAATTGACAATAAAACTATCAATATCATAGATAATAATATTGTCATAAATAAAAAACCGTTAGTTTAGGCTTCTGAGTCTAAACTAAAAATAAAACGCGATTAATCGCGTAAGGTAATCATATTTTTAGCACATCTTGTATAACCATTATATTTCACATGGTTTCTCATTTCTATATAAAGTTTAGGGGATAGAGAATTAAAGTATATTCGAAACACCTAGTCTTTCATAATAACTTTCTGTCGGCGTCGAATACAATCAATCGACCTTAAAATTATCAATTTGCTATTCGTTCTGATACAGGGTTTGAATTCATTGCCCGTACTGTGAACTAGCAAAGCTTACAAGAAATGAAATGTACTAATATAATCAGTGATAGGAAACTAATATAAAATAAAATAACCGGACTTTATAGCAATACAGTTTTCATTAAAAATCTTACTTCCTGAGACTGGTATAATATTCATATTATCGGAATTTCTTATTCTGCTGTTAATTTTATGCTAATATTATCTCAATGTATTTAAAAAAATGCGTACATTTTTTAAATTTATTACATATGTATGTAAATAAGAGCGTAGTATGACTTGTAATCAACTCATCTAGATTAGTAAGCCGTCGGTAATTCTTGTCGCCCACATTAACTTGAAACAAGGTTAAATTGTAAATAAAATAAAATGTTATTTAGGTTTATAGTCAAAACCCAAATAACACTTAGAAAAATATACCGTTAAATATTCAATTGATTTTGTTCGACCAGTTACTGTTCCGTGTAGTTTGAGTGACGTTGTCTTACTAATTGTTTTAGTTTATGACGTGACCTAAATTCGCAAAAACGAAAGCGAAAATAAAAAAAAGGAAGAAAACAAATTGCATTATGTATTATACAACAATATCCGTGTTTGCTTATAACATTGCGGTGGGAGGCGCCACAGTGCCGCCGTGGCCTTGGAGAAAGTATCTTTTGGTTTCACCGCAACACCGACACTCGCCCTGACAGTTTACAACGATATCGTTTGATTAAGATCCGATATCTCTTTTTATAGCGCAAAATCACTCACCGAATTGCTATGTTTTACGACGCATATATAATACCCGCGATCGGTGGATTCATTACTCGACCAAATCTTTTTACTTACCTACTCTACTTTTACGCCATGCGTTTGGTTGAATGTTCTAACGTCAATCAAAATTATGCAAAGAATTGCAGACTTTACTTTATGTTACGCTTTTTATTCTGCGAAAATTGATGTCAAGGTATTTGATATACATTTACCACAAATTTTTGAAGTTATGTCTGGTGCAATTACCGTATCAATGTAGGTTATTTAGATACTCATCCTATTTGAGAAACTTATCCACTTGCGACACCAAGGCCATTCAAAAAATTAAAACCGAAAACTATGTATTTAATATCAAATTAAATGATCCAATATGACTACTATTTTAACCATTTGCAGTGAAGATTGTGTATTTCATTTAGTTCAATCAGACCAAACCACCTTCTTTCTAGGTACACAGAAATATTACTGCACTTAAGATAATTATAATTGGCGTGATATTGTCCAAATAGTCTCACAAAATCTAAAAAAAATCACGAATAATTGTATTTATTATTATTAATAAGTTTATGCAATTCAGTTATAATTATTAAATAGTAAAAAAGGGATTTTAAAACTTTTTGTAAGTTAATAATGTTATTGACATTACGTTAGTCTGTTAAAAAGTTAATACAAAACATTAAAAAACAACAACATTTTCAAGACTGTTATATTATCGTAACATTATAGCTGCCATTTTTGTTATTCGAGCCGAGCACATTGTAACTAGAGAACCAAGATAACAATACGCCAATTAACCGCAAAGAGATGTCGCTCTGTCAAATATTTCATACATAAAAAACTAACTGAAACAAATTTAAATGAACGCCTATCAAAGTAAATATTAAAACGGCAGACTTCCACAGCATCGCTCTACACTTCAATGAGCTTTAAAATTCCAAAGTTCTGTTGGGTTGATATTAAAATTTCATAAAGCTTCCGCGCCGGCTAAAGCATATTCTTACATAAGAGCTCTGGAGTGTAATATTAAGTTCCGCTAGAGTAAATTTTAGTTCTTTCAATGGTTTATACAAAGGAAATTTAAAAGCTAAGATGAAAAAAATTTATAAAGATAAGAGAGCAGGTATTTCTTCTGGACTGTCTCAAGAAATCCATTTTATATTAGATGATCTCGGAAAGAATTGACCTTTTAACTAATGTAACATGTTTTTTAGTGCTAAAACTATTGTTGAGTTCAGTTGAACATTTATTATGCTGTCAAGCAGTAAATTACTGAGTATAACTATCACAATTTTTGTACCTGTAAATATTGACTCTTTTAACTCAATCAAAACTATATTAAATAAAGTTTTAAAGTCTATCTGGGGTAGTATCACTGTATTGACAGTTAATCTATCGCTAAGTAGTAGTGTGTGAGCAGTACTGTATAAGTACATGAAAATTATTAAGAAGGAAATAAAAGTAAGAAGGCCATAAAATATGACCAGCAAGAAAATCTGTGAACGCTTTGTGAAGCTATTGGATGGATAAATAATGAATGAAAGCATTGAAGCAAAAGGAAGCATGAGCAGATGCCTTGTATCTTAGCTTCCCTGATGATTTGCGATCACCACCGTCCTAGGACATTTTTTTTTGAGTAGGCTGACAAACGAGCAAGCGGATCACCTGATGGTAAGTGATCACCGCCGCCCATGGACATTTGCACCATAAGAAAGCTTGTAAATGCGTTGCCAGCCTTTAAAGAGGAGCATTTTTGAAAGGGGAAGAAGGAGGGAGAAGGGCGCAGGATTATAAAGAAGGAAGGGGAGGAGAAGAGGGCGAGGAAGGGAGGGCATGGATGCAGAGGTAGGTAGGGGAGTAAAAGCGGAAGGAGGGGATGGACCACCAGCCACCTCACTCACCGGACGAAACGCGGAAGTAAGAACTTCGACTTTACGCCGATTTTCTGTGAGGCCGTGGTACAAATCTGGTTCGAGCCGGCTCATTCAGCAGCGGGAACAGCTGTGTGGCTCTACCACCACAATTGCCTCGGCGGGCTTGAGAATAGATAGAATATATGGATAGAAAGATAGAAATAGTCTAGTCTATCCTACTGTTCTGTTCTTGAAGGTCCCTTAGTCGTGTCAGTTGGGAAAAACCATTGGCGTCAAGCGATTACACTTGATAGCCGTCAAGCAAGTAGGTCTGTAACTTAACCGAACTTACAATTTTCATTATTATTTATGAACATGTTTTATGCCCGATATCGAAGCTTCTTCCGTAGGCTTTATGTTAAAGTTATTTAAAAAGAAAAACTTAAAATGATTAATTACAAGCTGTAGAAACATTATTTTCAAATCAAAAACTAAAATCCAAATGCTTTCTAAGCTTTTCCTCTATCTATATTATGCTTTACTTAAAATTTAATTCGGTAGATTTTGTATTTCGGCCATGGCAGCTAATAAAAAAGAGATCAGCCAACTGCCCGGGACGTATTCGTATAGTGAGTGCATCTGCGCCTGCGCATTTGCGCTCTTCTTTTACTCTTAAAGCTTGATGGGACGTTAACAATAACCTGGAGCGACTTTTTATATGCCCATCCGACGCATATATCATCTTATGTTTCAGGCGACCGGTTGATAAGTCACTAATGCCTTAATCCACCAAAGAAACTACCCTCGTCCTCCACGGTATTGGAAACCTTGATCTGATTTGTAAAGCGGGAACCTATACCACAAGACCACGGAGGCAGTCAATTAAATCCATCAAATCCATGGTTAATTTGTATTTATAAAACGCTCAATTGTACATTAAGAGGACACTTATGAAATTGAGAAGATAATAAGCATTCAATTGTTCTATATCCAGGTACCAGTAGCAGCGGGTGACAAGTAATGGCGCTGTTGCGGGGTCGTAGCGCAATGGCGACATGAGCGGAGCGGGAGCGGGAGCGGGTACAACGAACGCGCCACCGCTCTCCGCCGCCGAGGCGCTCTCTACCCTGCTGTGGCAACCATACGAGTGCCGCTCGCCCCCCTTCCCGCGCTCGAGCACCGATGGGGCGATCGCGGCGCGCGGCGCGGGGGCGCCTCAGTCGCCGAGCGGCGGTCGACATGCGCGCGCGCCGTACGCCACGTATCGCGCCACCAGTTACGAGATGCGGCTGCCCGTGCCGGCGCCAGCGCCGCTCCGAAAGTCTGATTCGGTGTCGGTTCGAGTGCCGGGCGAGCCGAGTCGAGCGAACGTGTCCAGTGTGAACATAGTGCAAGTGGATGCGCCGCCTGGTAGGAACGTGAATAGTGCGGTGCAGACGGAGCGCGAGAGGAGCGTCGCGAGTGCTGAGTGTCAGACCGAGGAGCCGGCGAGGCGGAGGCGGCCCAGGCGTGCGCGGGCACCTCGCGCTCCCGAACTGGAGAGCGTGCCGCCTCCGCCGTACAGCACGTTGCCGCCGCCAGTACATCCTGTACCAGTGCCGGTGCCGGTCCCGGTGCCACCAGCGCCCATCGTCGCGCCTCACCCGCCGGCACACCGCTTCCCCTTTCAGCCGATCCCTCTCAGGTGCGACTCATTCAACATCACATTACGTTTATAGATCGATCGGCATCAAATAGAAACCGCACGCATAGTCGGTCATGTTAATACAACGCGGATTTGGAGTGGAGAAAGGCAAGTTCATATTGAGACTACGTAGGCACCTGTGCATAAGGCAGGGCATCAAACGCGGTATCATGTGCCGTACCAATACAACAGTATTGTACGATCTATATAGTATCGTATCTTAGGATGCTAGCTATATCTTCGTGCACGACTTTGTAACATATTTCGTTGATGTCTTTTACAAGATGTGTATTAAATTATTACTGTAAAATTAGCATCAATAAAAGTTGAGTCGTTGTTATGACGAAACAATGTAGTTAAAATTACTGTAACAATCAATAACCATTGATAACCGTAATGACATATAATTAGTTTTATTGTATTTTTTTTCATTAACTTTCGTCGGTTACACTAGTACCGTATCTTCAAAGAAACCCCTTTTTCTCGCACCTTGGATGTTAAAACTAGTAGTACATTAAATTTATTTGTAAAAAAAGGTGTCATCACATTATGCTCATGATGATGATGCATGATGGAAAGCGTTTCTATTGTCCTTTACATACAAATATAAACAATCATTTGGCATGACTTAGTTACCAGTTACATGAAAAAAAAAGTTAAAAGAATCTCATTAATTGCATTCCTATCAAAAATATGTACACGCCAATAATAATAACAGTAAACACAATAACAGATAACAATTTACGAGCCTAAAAAGTATATTGACTATACGATTGTAAAAACGTACGACTCGAAGGTTGTAGTTTAAACAGGTTTAGCTTCGATCACATGGTGGAAAGTTGCGTGGAATACACCACTTGACATAGTCCGCTTGAATAAATTACGGTTAACAAATCGAATATAGAATATATTTTACTTTGTGAACCAAAACTTTTAAGTTGGTTTATACATCGAAAAGAAAAAGAGGTGTAAAAATTTATAACACATTAAAAATAAAACGCCTTTTCAAAAATTGAACATTGATAAGCATAAGGTTGAAGATTTTTCATTGTTTGCCTTTACACACATTTATCAATTGTTATATACGAGGTTAAAACTTAAATATACAAACTTGCGTCATTTAATATAGCACCTGTCCGAGTTGCATGATAAATAATGTATCTAGCAAATGGATATAAAATACAGCGTCGAGTGTAATTGTATATGATTTTGTATTGAACTAGGATGTAGAATTTTTTGACTTCTATGTTCTGTGTGCATTACTAAAGTGTGTTTGTTGGTTTGTTGTTGGAAAGAAAGGTTAACGATTTTTAGCCAACTAAATAATATGTAATACGCGATGTTAAAATAGATTATAACCTAAAATGATGAATGGATTTTGATCTTGTATCACAAGGTTCTTTATTTAATGATTTATCACAAGTTTTTTCTGAATAGAAATTTCCTTACTATTGGGCCTTGAACTTTGAAAACTAAGCAGGCAACCGTCGGGTCGGAAAGTTTTTATAATCACCAAATATTACAAAATGATCAATATCAATATCGCCATATAAATCCTATTAATAACAAATATATTAAACAATTTAATCGATTAATGTTTTATTTTTTATGGGATGATAAGTTTAATTATAATTCTCGGCGTTTCGAACTACTGGTTTTTATACTTATTTTCGTACTGTTTTTTCTGGTATTTTCTAATACTTATGGGGACATACGATAATAAGTATATTTAATGCATTATTCAAAATGTATTATGGAGTTCTAACTAATATTTTGTATGCGAAATTTCTGTATGTTCTGTATTATTATGCAACAATGGATCGACTTAGTTCCTAGTATGCACATACTACTATTTATTTCAGAAAACTATAAAATCCAAAAGATTATGACGCTGACAAGATTTTCCAGTTACGGAAAAAAATTTAGACAGATAATTTCTTTAACAATTGAA
Source organism: Eurytides marcellus marcellus (assembly GCA_018247955.1). Classification (NCBI taxonomy): domain Eukaryota; kingdom Metazoa; phylum Arthropoda; class Insecta; order Lepidoptera; family Papilionidae; genus Eurytides; species Eurytides marcellus. The sequence goes on along the minus strand of DWHQ01001421.1, from coordinate 3,314 downwards.
TTTGATTCAACGTAAAATATGAAAAATATCTGTGAAAGTGTGTTCAAAAACTCTAGGTGTCGATCGCGAATTTCAGAGAAACACCCTGTACGTCGAACGTCCCACATATTGGCGAGGTCCGTGTAGGTCGGTAAGCGCATTGTGACACAGAATAGCCGACTATGTGGGCCGATCTCTGTGCCTTCCATACGTCTAGATTGTTAACTTCATTAACATTACTACGCCGCTCGGCGAAATGGCGTATAACACTTTTAGGCCGGTTCCGGTGTCGGACAGGTGATTTTGTCACGAAATACCGAACACTCGTATTCTCCAAACACAGTAGCTTGAGGAAAAGAAAATTTATGAAAGCTTGAGGCAGTGACATATTTTACGAATATTAATTAGCATGCTTTTATGGATAATAACAATTAAAACATGTAAATTATATTGTTTATTTCAAACAGGTGCAAGAAGTTTAAACTTCTTGCACCTGTTTGAAACTCTTTTTTTTTTTGTTTATGCTGATACAAGTCACTTGTTTTAGATAAAAATGTGTTGAATGATGAACAATGCTTAATATAAGTGATTCGATGAAGTTGTGATCCGATGAAGCTTTATAGAGCCGCATAGGCTAAAAGCATCAACGTCAGTCAAGATAAGATAAGCTTAATATAAAGTTAAACATTAACTTTGTGGGTAGTAAACTAATACTAGCTAAATAATAAAATTATTTAGATTAAAACTTGTAATGATATTATATATTAAGTTATTGACTCAGAACAAATACCGTATATTATTAACGTGCAAAGAACGTTATGTCGACAGCTACTAATAAACATAGTTGTTGTTTAGGAAATGGTCGGGATGTCTTTTAGACCGAATTTTTATTCAAAAGATTTAAACCTGCGAAACACAGCACATTTATTTCAAAGCGCTATTCACGACCTCTAAATATTTATTAAATTAATTTGCACTCCATTGCCGATTTGAATGTTAATTTTTTTTTAAAGTTTTTATTGTCTACTGAAATTGAAACGATATACGATTGACATTTTAAGACTATAAGTAAACTTACTGTTTAATATAATAAAGTAATAATAAAATAGTAATAATGAAGTATAGAGTACCTTTGAGACGTTTATATGGAATTAACAATAATTAAACTTTCACCAAATGCTAATTGTTAAAATTATTTGAAAGATATTTGAAACAATGAAAGAATAAATGACAACAGCAATACTGTAATAATATCTTAGTCTCCACATGGTTTGTATGCTCGTTTGGATTTTAATCCTTTGAGAATTCATAACATATAAAATTGCAATGATTGTCAGGTACAATACGATTAATCTATGTTTTAATACGTAAAGGGAAAGCTTTGTAGGGTATAAAGTTTTCTCTTTTAACAGCCTCTTGCTCTCACGGAGGAGGATGAATGAAATTTGGTACAGTTATATTTTATATTAAAGAGATTTGCGAAAATCTAAAATTTGTATATTTATTTATTAAAAAAAATATACTATTAATTCCGAATACATGATTTGTCAAATCATAAATGACACACTCAGAAAAACTATATAGTTCAAGAAATGAAGAGGTATTCTTTAAATAAAACCTCGGTTGATCGATTTCGATACTAGACAACCGCTTTTACTTTTTTTATTATAAAGGAAAAGTCTAATTTTTAAAAAAAATTATTATTAATATAAAGCTGACAGATAATCTACTTAGTTTGAGAGAACGGTATCGGCTGTATTTAAAATAATATCTTTGTTTATATACAAAACAGTATTTATGCCATTTTGTAGAGAAAAAATAGAAATAAATCTAATCGCTTTAAAGGAGGAAGCAACGTTTGCTACTTACGAGACCAATTCTTCTTGTGGAAGTTCTATTCCGAGATTCAACACTTCCTTGAATGTTAAGCTCACAAATATACTCGCGCCTCGGGCGTCGTTGGCGCTCTGCCAACGTCCTAATGGCGAGGATCGTCAAATCACGCTAGAAATATGTACGTGGAAATCAAAAGGCTGTTTGTTTTATCAGCACTTGGTGTAAAAATATCCAAATGTTTCCTATAACGTGATTTAATTTGTTATTTTTCCTTACCGATAATTCTTCATCGGGCATATAGTATAAATATTTTCCTTCCTCATCGAAAATCATTTATACGCGATGAGGAAAGGAAACGTCTAAATATTAGAGACATATTTAGACGTTTCCGCTACTTTATTATGTATGAATTTTTAAATATATTTTAAATTAATTTTAAACATAATTAAAAAAATTAAATGGTTTAAGACGTTAGACGATAAATTAATAAGTAAATAATAAAAAAAGTTAATTAATTGATTACGTTAAAAAGTTCGATAAATAGAAAAATGCATATATAGTGGTAGGAGTATCGTTGAAAAGAAGTACAAAACATTTTCAATAAAACGGAAGGGAGGTAACATTTGTATTCAGTAAATCACATTTCAGCTGAATCAAAACTAAATGGTCGCGGTAATGTTTATAGAAATTCGTATTGTTTTGAATCGGCCGGCGTCGGCTGGAGATTGCGGTCTGAACTCGTGACTCAGGCGAGCTGAACAACCAATTACGAACCGACTTGGACCGATCCTTGAGGCAACTGCAATCCAATTTGCGAGAGTATTGTCTGTCCGTTCTTGCGGCCAGGTCCCCGTCTTCGGACGGCTGACTTAAAGCTTAATATTTTTATGCGTTTATAAATGGATGGGATGGGATTGTACTCCAGGCGTGCTCAACAAAAGTCCTACCGCATTGTCAGAAGTTTTAACCGCCAAGCAGTAATTTGTAAGCACTACTGTGTTCCGTTTTGTAGGACAATGTTGCTATTGTAATTATTGGTACAGAGATATACCACAGATATACCATCTTGAATCTCTAGATGATGAGCAGTGCAGTGCAAAGCACGTTCTGTGTAATATTGCGTTGTTATAGACAGGTGTTTCACTTACTATCAGGCGCTCAACTGTCTCGTCTCTTTATCTCCTAAAAAAATATATAATAATATGTCGAGCTATATGGCTTCGTTTAAAACAAAATAATTATATGAATCATTTTTAATTACTAATTATATCGCATTCATGAGTGTGATTTGATCTAATCATCACTTGTTTATTCTTGTCTTCAAATGTTTTGAAGAGTTTTGCAAATATGATAGAAATGTAGCAGCAGAGGATTCAACGAAACCAATAAAATTTTGAAAGTGGTCTACGAGAAAAAAAGTTTGGGAATCTTTAATTTAAAGCATATTGCTCGAGGGTTAAAATATTTTGTAAACGATAGAACTTTGTTTACTGTAATAG